>CAIGQQ010033541.1:15569561-15589855 GCA_903798035.1 Danio albolineatus
ATATATATATATGTGTGTGTGTGTGTGTGTGTATGTATGTAGTATAAATTTAACATTAGGTTCACACGAAAAACACATTCTTTTTTTTGTTACCAAACATACAATGCAATATTTCAGTTACAGAAGTGTAATCTTGCACACTGACATTTATATATATACACCTAAGCAAAACAGTTATCGATGTTTTAGCATTATGTGTCAGTGTGAATAAGCGTATGTACATTGTGCATACCTGTACATTGTACATTCATGTACATCAGCACAAGTTAAAACTTTAAGTAATTTCAAATGCTTCAAATGTGACATGCTAAATGCAGCAGGTTTCACATTTAGCACTAAATTAATCTTGTTCCAAGCAAGACATTAAAGACTACTCGAGCTTGCACATAATTTTAGGAAACCCACATGTGCCTGAAGGCTTGTGTATATGGCAAAACTTGGATAATGATTTTCAGCAATAAACTCCAGGCTGTGTGGTTTAAACTCACACTAATAGCGTTAGCTAGCAAGCTACCATTAGTTCATCCGAGAAACACCATTTAACAGGAAAACACATACAAAAGCGAAATATCTCAACTAGACACGGATGTAAACCAGCCGGAAAATACATAATATAAGTTAATACACATAGCAAAATGAGACTGGAGAGAGTCTAAGTCAAAACCGTTAGCTGAATGTTTCACCTTTGCATTCAAACCCTCGTCGCCATCTTGGACATAAGCGCTTAGCTCAGACTAGCCTGCATGAAATCCACAACAAAGCGCTTAAAATATTTAGATTAAATAGTAAACTCACCTCATGTCCTTAGAGACTGCCAAATAAGCTCTGAAGAAGTATGTGCTGTTCAAACGATCGGTAATGTAATGTGTAGCAGTGAGACTGCGCGAGCCCTCACACACACAAACGCACACACTTAAACACACACACCAAACACAGGCTAACGTTAGTTATTTGTCCTCAGTGAGCCGTGGATGTAAGTTCAAGTCGCTTTCTATCTCATTCTGCGTCAGAAATCAATATAGGTCATGGGAGGACCGGTCTCTGCTTGCTAAACGCTCGGTGGTTTGCATTTTGTGCAGCTCTGGTGCACCAGATGAGACGAGACGGACTGAAAGTTTTTCCTCTAGCAAACAGGATGAAACGGTGTGACGTTCAAACTCTCCCCACAGGCGGCCTTCACCCCACCCAAACCTCACTCTCCGTATTTTTACTGTACAACAGAATTACAGCGAAAAAGATATTTGACAATAACTATCTGTTAGAAGCGATTTAATTCGCATTTTAATAATTGTTTTACATTTGCTTCCGCCTTTAAAATAATTCAAATTTAACTTGTTTGTTAAATATAATTGCATTAATTCCGTCGTGCAACTGTTTTTTCCTACTTAAATTGTACGAAAACTGCACGAGTCGTATAGGTTGGAGATAAAAAAATATTAAAACTTCCTAAAATAATCCAGTCGTTTTAATGTAAACAATCCGATCTGTAGGAACCATTGGCGATGAGACGATTTTCCACACGGACTTTTTCATGGCGCGGTCGAGATGTTTGTTTTCCTTACCATTTTATTTGTCTTGGTGGCTTACGCTATCGTCATAAAGTTTGTGTATTACAGACACAGTCGGTTATGGCCACACGCGTTGAATAAAATAACCACCCCTTTGTACACTGTCGGAAACTCGCGGTTTTGTCCAGCGCAAGAGAGCTCCGGGGCGCTCTTTCCAAATTCAGAGGATGAGAATCCGCGCGAGACTCGAGCTCTGTTAGTCACCGCACATCCAGATGATGAATGCATGTTCTTTGCTCCTACAGTTGTAAAGCTAGTTGAAACAGGAGCAGCCGTGTATTTGTTATGTTTGTCAACAGGTAGGTTTGCTATTCTGTCAATAAATCATAATCTGTATCTGTTTGTACTCTGAATGGGTTTAATAAAGAAATATGAACTTCTGCAGTAGTATTTGCAATGGTTGTATAAACAGAAGAGACACATTAAATGTTTCTGCAATGCTCAGGCAATTACAACAACCAAGGACTGCAACGCAAAAAGGAACTGCTGGACAGCTGTGCAGTTCTGGGAATCCCAGCCAGCCATGTCACCATCATAGATGACAAGTAAGAGCAGCACACAGGACGTACAGAAGTAGTTCAGATTAAAGTTTAATGTCTTCTACATTGTCAAAAATCCTCTTCAAACCTCTTTCTGCAAAAGTCATCTTAACAATCATTGTGTTGAAAACCGAGGAAAGAAGGGATATAAGAAATGAAGGGGATTGAATTGAAACAGCATGAATATCTCTTAGTATCTCTCAGCAGTGATCTGAAGAAAAGTTTGACTAAATAAATAAAATACTGGCTGTTGAAAATACATTAAAATCAGTTGTACAGTATGGTCAGATATTGTTTGAGTGTAAAGTAATGATCTATGTAAAGTAATGATTCCTAAAACTACCAAAAGCTCCAGTTTTAGTAATTTCCTACATGTTTTTTTTCTTTTACATTTAACAAAAAAACTAATTTAAAAAAAAAATCTTCATATTTTGGTTACCCTTTGTTTAAAAGGTCCCAGTTTTAACAATAGCATTGTCATTAACTAGTAAACATGAACAAATTCTGTTAATTACAACATTAACAAAAATTACATTTGATTGAATAACAATGTATTTGTTAATGAAAATTATTTAGCACGAATTAACTACTATTACTAACTATTAATTAAAGTGAACAAAGCATCTTATACTGTATACTGTAACAAATTAATTAATTAAAAAATTTTTTGGGTGGAAACCAGTTCATACCAATCTCTTTACTAATCAGTGGTCACCACAGCGGAATGAACCGCCAACTTATCCAGTGTATGTTTTACGCAGCGGATGCCCTTCCAGCTGCAACCCATCACAGGGAAACACCCAAACTCCCTCATTCACACACATACACTAGGGACAGTTTTTAGCTCACCCAATTCACCTATACCGCATGTCTTTGGACTTGTGGGGGAAACTGGAGCACCCTGAGGGAACCCACGTCAACAAGGGGAGAACATGCAAACTCCACACAGAAATGCCAACTGACCCAACCGAGGCTCGAACCAGCGACCTTCTTGCTGTGAGCTGACAGTGCTACCACTGTGCCACCATGCTGCCCTCAGTACATACCATTCAAAGGGTGATATAAAGTACGTTTTTATGTGAGTTTATTGGTAAATGACAGTGTATTACAGAGCTGCTTACAAGAAAACATTTCTATATTTGATTTTCTTCAATTGTAGTGCACACGCTTACAGTTTAATACTGATGAGTCTATTTATGATACAAAATATCAATGGGGATCAATGGGAATCAAGCTCCCTTGTTCTAAATACTCAGAATGGATTGTGCAGCCGCAACACACACACACATACATATATATTACAGTGCTTCCCACATATTTGAAATATACTTGCGTTGGTAGCCTGATAAAAGCTGATCTCAGTCTCTCAGTTGCTTTATTGGCATGATATTTTGTACAGTAGCCTGTTGCCAAAGAATTTTAGCTGTGTATAAAGTAACAGAAATAAAGAAATAAACATAGACAATGTTGGTAAAATAATGCTAATAATTACGACAATAAAAAGTGTAAATTATTGAAATAAGGCATTTTTTTATTAAATATGTAAAAGAAATAAACAATAAAGTATGTAACACAAAATAACGAAATAAAGTATGTAACAGAAATAAAGAAAAAAAAATGTGTGGAGAAGCCCCCAAAGAAGCATACCAACCAGCACGTCCAGAGTGAAGCAGGGTGGTGCATCAGAGATGGTTTGAGCTGCAATGTCTAGGCATTTTCTAGGCTCAATACTTGTGTAAGATGGGCAAGATTTTTAATTGTTTACCTTCACCAGCATCACGTAGTGAACTGGCCACTATAGTCTGCAAGACGAATGGCTCAGAGTCCCTCTGGCCACTTTGCAGGACTTGTATCTTTCATTCCCAAGACAAAGTGATGCTGAATTGGCTGCAAAAGGAGGTCCTACACCATACTAATGAATTATTCATTAGTCTAAAAACTGGCATTTTAGTTGCATTGTCCTACAACTCTCTCTCTCCATGTATATGTATATATTTTTGTATATGTAAGAGTATCATGACCTGAGTGTCAGCCATTGAATAATTGTAATTTTTGCACTGCATCTTCTTCTTATGATTGAACAAGATAAAACCTCTCTTGATGATTAAGATCTTCACCATAGCACACTAAAGCTAATAAATATTCTGTCCATCCAGCTCCCAGCACTGAAATAAGCCCTGTGCACTTGGTGGGGGTGTTTTTATTTTTTGCTTTTAAAACAAACATTTTGGACCAGTGTGGTCTTGCCCTGAGGCTTCAGCCGCAGCGAAGACACCCATTAACAGGGTGTCACACTGGGTCTGACCCCTCCTTTTCTTCCCTGGTTGCTCTGTGAGCAAACAGTGGTCAAGCTACAAATGAAGCCCCTCCATTCTTAACACAACAGAAGCACAGACAGCTCAAGCTGATGTATGAGAGCTTGCTCGGTCACCAGAGGACATAAACGACAGGCCAGGGGACTAAAAGAGGGCAATTCTCCACCCCCCTGCCAACTCTGTACTGACACAGCCTGAACAAATGAGTCCATGGGCCAGGATTATCCGAAATATTTATTATGATATTGTTAAATAAGCTATTGATGATGCTAGTATCTTTTAGTATGATGTTGATGGCTGAATGTTCAACGTTTGCACAATTTATCATCATTTTTTTTCTTTCACTTCATTTTAACTCATTCATTCATTCATTCGTTTTCTTTTCGACTTAGTCCCTTTATTAATCCGGGGTCGCCACAGCGGAATGAACCGGCAACTTATCCAGCATTTGTTTTACGCAGCGGATGCCCTTCCAGCTGCAACCCATCTCTGGGAAACATCCATACACACTCACTCACAAACACACACTACGGACAATTTAGCTCACCCAATTCACCTACTGTATACCGCATGTCTTTGGACACCGGAGGAAACCCACGCAACCACGGGGAGAACATGCAAACTCCACACAGAAATGCCAACTGACTCAGCCGAGGCTCGAACCAGCGACCTTCTTGCTGTGAGGCGATCGTGCTACCCACTAGGCCACCGTGGCGCCCTCATTTGAACTCATATTTCTAAAACATATATATGATATCTTCTAAACACTTGAAGTCAATAGGCCTTTTAAAAACACATCGATTTGTTTAATGAGTAAGTATGAAATGCAACAACATTATTCATCACCATCATGTTACAAAAGATTTATATGAAAAATATGAATAAAAAATGTAGCAGCAGGAACTGTTCTGTATTATGGATTATTTCTGTACTATTATATAACTATTGTTAAAATAAATGTATTTCAAGCACCAAGTCATGATGAAAGATCATGTGACATTGAAGTCTGGACTGGCCGATGAAAATTAATTTTTCAAATTAGATTTAACACAAACGTTTAATCTCAAAAGTTATTTTACTTTCTCACAATATTTCTCAATATTGCAGTTTTGACTGCATTTATTGATTAAAAATTCTTGCAGCCTTGCTGAGCAGATGTTTTACAAACTGCTAACTTTTGAACTAAGTTCTACACTTCATCGTGTACACTGTGGTGATTTTACAAGAAAAGTGTGTTAAACTGAGATCTTTGTTCTTTTTAGTTGAAACACTTGGGAATCACAGTATGAATAGACCCTGAATGACAGTATTCTGTACAGATTTTTTGTTAGGTTCACTTTTACCTACTGCATGTGTATGTCTGCATTTTTGTAACTGGCATTAGCCATCATTAGATGTTTTTCTTTATGTGAGACTCAAATGTTGTAATATCACCTGAAGTTCTGCCAGGCAGTGTGCTGTCACTGCATTTATGCAAACCAGCTGCGTGTGTGTGGAGAGAGATCATTTTAGACATGGTTATAAAATGTTGTCTCTTTAGAACATGCTTCTTTCTGCTGCAAAGGAGAAGCAAGCAGTGACAGGATTTGGAGATTTTCAAGCATTTATAGCAGTTTGGTTTTTGTGCTGAGTAAACTAAATCCTTTTTATTCCAAAGACCCTAAATCCACATTTGGAAAAATTGAGCTATAGGAAATAATCCTTCAGCAGTTCACATACCACATAGTCACTGTGTGCTTGGGTTGGGATTTCAGCTTGCCTCTTGATTGGAGGCAAAAAGGAAAAGTTTGGATTTTTGACTTTTAAAGTTCTCAGAGTTTAGTGAGGTTTGTGCTTAAATAGTGGAAAATGTGGCCTAAGGAAAATGAACTTAATGGACTTATACATTATCAATTCTGCATTTAGTGCCTGTATTTATGCTAAAATAAACAACAACGACAACAAAAGAAAATAAAACATCATGTCAAAACTGGAGTTCTCTATTGACCTTATTTTCTGTGTATGAGTGGGCACAGTCATTTGAGTCTTTTTGTCTGGAGACTTCCGGTCTCACTCACTTCCATTCATTTTTAGACATTAAACACAGCTCGTTTTGCTGCTTAATGTTGCAAACTGATGTTTTCTTATTATATTATTCTATTTTATCTGTATAATCATGCAAACACTTGTTTGTAGAGCGAGTAGTTCGACCGTTTTCTGCCGTGTATTACTCCTAGTCATTTCTCCCATAGGCGACTGAATCGGAAGTTCAAAAACACTCGCAAAAAACGAGCGCACTTCAGCATTGAAGAATAAGCTCAATACCTCACAAATGACCAGATACTTAGTCTGCTGATGGTAACCGAGTCAGCAGCTGTGTATTATTACACAAATACGTTAGCATACTGTTTACATTTATGGCTTACTTATGTTAACATGGACCTTACAAGATTACTATTTATTTATATATTTACTTGCCTTATATTTACTTTATAGTATTAAGACTGCGTGGCTACAGGACCTTCCTAAACCAGTGATGCACGAACATCCACTGATCCCTGCTTACTAAGTAACACCCACGCAGAGTGCCATGGACTGCTCGACTTGCTGGGGTGCACATTTGCTTTTTAAAAAGACGAAATCCCCCCTCACTGTGTAGTAGAACATGACCAACTCTTTCCCACTATGTAAATATTGGTCTGCCTCAGTACTTTTATAAGTCTGCATAAACGCTCCATCTACTCCTTGTGACAGGACAAAGTGATTAAAAATATCCCCGTAAGTTACCTCTGACTCATATCGTCTACCCACATTAACAGTAACAATGGATGGGACAATATGAGACCATCTGATTTCACTGTACTCCCAGCTCAAAACATTTAATGAACTAGCATTAAATGGCATTTTTCTAACTATATACACTATGTAATGACTTTCAGAAACAGTCATCTGATGGACTGTGTCAGTGTACTGGAAGTTGGATGACAAAATGCAGAAGAGCGAAGTATTAAAAGTGGGCGGGGAGGATTAAGGTCAATAAACAATATTTAATGTCCTGCATCTAAAAAAGTGGTTTAATGTCTTTTAGGCACTTTACTGGAAACAAGAAGCATTTGCAATGCGTGCCTTTGCTTTTCCTTGTCAAGTTAGAAACAGCTTTGCTTATTGTTTACCTTTTATCAGGCAAGTAATTGTATATGGTAACTTCATTGGCTTTATTTACTGCAATATTATTTTAATTATAAGTCCTAACAGTTCAAAAGTCTTGAAACACCCCTAGTAACACTACAGGGTTCTTTCGATGAGCATTTCAGTGAATGCCCTAAAAAGGGTTAAAACAGAATGGCATATTGACAATAAAACCCAGAAAGCCTGTACTCATAGCTTTTAGCTGGTCTAAATCCTCTGAACATTTTTACAAGCCTTCTTGATGAAAAAGCATATAAAATGAAAAGCGTCTTTTTCAGAGACGTTGTATTTTGTTAAATGACATGTGTTCTTCTATCCACCCAAAGAACGGCAAACAAAATATGATGCATGTGTTTCTCCCAAATTCTCCCAAAAGAATTTGCATAGTCATGGTAATGTGTTTTCCAGGCTGTTTTCCAAGTGCTGCGACCCGCCCTGCCTGCAGTTCTTCCCTGCATGAATCCGTTCCTTTAGTAAAGCGCGCTCAAAGCTTCCTTCTTGGCGTTGGTGTTTTCGTGCTCGAATGTTGCAGAGCCCCAGAGGTCCAAAAACAGTATCGCTTGGCTGCAACTTCTCCACATTTAGAGTTTGTTGTTTTCTTGGAAGGGTGGAAAAACCTAAGCGTAATGGACCTGCTAACTGTCCCCTGAGTTTGTGTGTGACTGATCGCTTCAGAGATTGTACTTCTATTTGGGCTCACATCTAAGTGTTCCCAAATTTAACGAGACGATATTTCCTGCTTTGTTGCAATGATCGCATACTGAGATACACCTTTGTTTTGACTGCTTTTGGACACAGCTGTCACATTTACCTCCAGTTGGCCTGTTTAGATTGCAGGCAGCTCTAATATATGATGTTACATAGAAACTCTATGAGTGTGTGTGCGTGTGTAGTACAACCCTTTTGTGTAAGAGTGGGGTCAGTGAGCAGTCGTGTTGTTTTAGATGGCTCTAGTGGCGATACATGGAATCAGTGTGTGTTCTGAGAAGCCTGGGAGTGTTTGTGTGTGTGTTGACTAGGTCAAAAGTATCATGTAAACTCAGACACCCACCTGGAACTTTCATAATCAGTTGGCACCAAGCCCGGTCTGCCCTTATCTCTCGATCCATTACTTTATTTTTCAGCCTAATGTACACACAGAATAAACTTTGCTCCATTCCGGCTGGCTTTATCTTTACCTCACTCACCTTTCCCAGCCTATCTCGGTCTTTACCCAGCAGATGACACTGTAATCTTTGTGATCCTTTCCTCTACTCATTCACAAGCACGTACACAAACACACAACAGTTTAATCTCTGCCCACATTTGGCAAAAACCCAGATTGCGCATGACTATAAGTGATAGCAATATATTTGAAGCATAGATAGCTTTCATTCGAGGTCATCCCGACCTGTTTTTCTGCTTTATCTACAGTATGTGACAGATTAGGTTGGAGATTCAAGCCAAAGCGTAGTTAAATGGCGACTGCAGTGGAGTGATAACACATAAATCTGAAAGATGAGCTGCTGGGCTTTTCATTTGCATAGCATGACCTCAGCATACTGTGGTAATCTCTCTCTCTCTCTCTCTCTCTCTCTCTCTCTCTCTCTCTCTCTCCCTCTCTCTCTCTCTCTCTCTCTCTCTCTCTCTCTCTCTCTCTCTCTCTCTGTGTGTGTGTGTGTGTGCATGTGCGTGCGCGTGTCTACATCCAAACAGGGTCATCCGGGCTCAGAGCTGGTTCAGGAAAGGTCAGTGTGTAGTGATCAGGGATTGGTGTGCATGCAGTGATCCTATTCATTCCCTGCAGTCAGCAACATTGTCGTACATGGAGTTCTGAAAACACACACACACTCAACTGAACAGACAGAGGTTACATAAGTGCACATAGTTAGAGTGACAAAGTCTTGTGGACTTCAGTCTCTGTCTCAATATTGGCCACAAACCCTTCACTACCTAAGTTGTATATGAAAGTTTTAAGAACTGGTTAAAGTCAGCAGTTGTCATCTGACCGGCTGGTCGCTGTAGGCTGCTACACAATATCCTGGTGCACAGGATTTTTTCAGTCAACCAGGAAACAGAGTTGTTTTTGCAAGGTGCCTGCAGCCATTGGATTAACCTATTTTAGAAAAGAATCAGACCTGAGACTGGATACATATTAAATGTTAAAACATATTAAAATATTTTTATATAGCGCATTTATCGTGTGTGGCCGTACACCACCACCAGTTTGCAGCATCAACTTGAGCGATGGGACACCGAACAACGGCTCCAGTGTGCTCACCACACCAGCTATAGACGAATTACCAGTTTGTAAACATTCAGGATGCGTGCACAGCGAAGTTGCAAAAAAAGAGTTTGTTGTTGTTGTTAAGTGTGATTACATATTATACATATTATTTACATAATCCTTTTAGCGTATTATAAAACGTGTCACCCAGTGATAATCACAGTTATTCTGCAAAATGAACGTTAAAGTGAGTGCCGTTCATCTGACAGGTCCATTTGCGATATCAGCACCCTCCCAATGAATATTGGAAAAGACGAAATTGCCAAGCATCCAGCCCGAAATATACCTCATTGAAACTCCAAGTAATTTTACATGAGAGAAGTTAAAGGCCTACAAGTCTTTGGGTGCCTACAATTGTGTTCTGCGTGGTCATGTGCAAGAAATAATGCTCCATGGTTACCAGATTCAAAACGATGTAGTGCTAAAAACCGAGGTTCTGCCTAGCCAAGGACAAGGAAAGAAGATGGAGCTGTACAAGGCCTGGGTAATCATCAACAAGCAAAACAACTGCATTCTGACAGTGAACTGCACCTATACAGTGAACTGCACCTATACAGCAGGGTATGTGAATGTACATGTTTACGTTACATTTTTAGTTTTTGCTGAAATCATTGCTGCAATCAAAAACGAATAATGTGTATGATTCAGCATAGCGTGAACTTACCTGATATGAAATGAGAACTGCAGAGTTGAGCATTTTAATTAGGTCGTCACTCCATTCAGCTCCCTTTTAGCCAAAGACGGTTGGCATAAAAAAAGCAGTGCGGTGTACGGTAAAAGTACAATTTGGCATCCTACCGCACAACAGGACATCATGTTTGCTATTGCAACCAGTCTTTTTTTGCAACTGGGGATCCGTGTGACGTAGGTTGGTAATCCGTCTATAGGTAGAGTGGAGAGATAGTAATAGAGCCAATTTGGTGGATGGAGATGATTGGGTAAGGGCCAATGGAGGAATTTGGCCAGGACACCCAGGGTTATAGCCCTACTCTTTTAGGAGAAGTGCTCAGTTTAACGTCTCATCAGAAAGACGGTGCTCTCTGACAGTATGGGGTCCCCTTTACTTTACTGTGGCATTAGGACTCACACAGACAGCAGGTTGAGCGCCCCCTGTTGGCCTACTGGTCTCACTAACACCGCTTCCAACAGCAACCTAGTTTTCCCATGTGGTCTCCCATCCAGGTACTGACCAGGCTCAGCCCTGCTTAGCTTCAGTGAATAACTGGTCTTGAGCTGCAGGGTGAGATAGCTGTTGCCATATCTATTTAAAAAAAATTGTGATTTTAAGTTGTAACATAATAATTCTGATTTGAGACATTTTTAATAGGGTTTTGATTTGAGTCAAAAAAGGTATTTTTATGCATTAATTCTATTAATTTTAATGTAGTTTTAATAGTGTTGTTAATTTAATGTGTTAATTAGATCAATTCTGCAAAAAACACTTTTAAACCACTTCACCGGAGAAGCAAGTGGGTTCGTAGAAAAAAGTTTGAGAAGCTTAATTGATAGGCTTATGTTTAATAAAAAAAGTTACTTAAGGATGTTTTTAGTAATATCTGTTTAATATTCATCTTAAATATATATTTTTAAAAATCTGTAAAATATTTGTGTGATTAAATGCAATTAATTAGATTAATCGTAACATGGTATAATTCATTAAAATGTACAATCACTGCACAGCCCTGAAATATTAGTTATTATTAGGGCTGCAAAATGTATCGAAAAAAGATTGTGATCTCGATTCGACCCCCCACACAATCTGTATCCAGCATCTCTATGATTCAGCCATTTATATTTTCAAGTTCAGGATAGAAGCAGAAAGGAGGTCTCAAAAGCCTTTACATTGTTTTATATAAATTTTTTCGGCAATGTGGACGCCTACTCTAGCCTATATAATGTTGAATATAATACCAGAGGGTATTTGATAATGACAAATCTCTCATTTCACCAGTAAAAAAAATATTATTATTATTTATTATTAAAATAAATGTAATAATGTAGTCAATGACAGATTGCAAGCATATATCTCAAACACAATAATTCAACTTTAGAATTCTGAATAGTTATATTCTGATGCAATCACTTTACTAGGAATTTAACAAGCAGGAAAAATGTAAAGTCTATTCAAGTCCACCATTCCAACTCTAGACAAAATTTAGCATTTTAACCAACAGTAGTGCTACACATAGGCGTAATATTGTTTTTGTTTTACCATATGTTTGGGAAATAACAATAATAATAGCCGACTCATATTAACCTTTATTTTACATCTGCAGAATCGTGAGAAAATCATGATCTTTATTTTAGGCAAAAAATAAACAAATAAATAAAATTGTGATTCTCATTTTAGCCAGAATCGTGCAGCCCTAGTTGTTATATCATATTTTAAAGCTTCTTTCTGCCTGTCATTACATACACCATTCAGCATCATAATGCAGAACTAACATGATCATTTTGAGTTTCATTGATTTTAATCTGATTGTTAGCTATATGTATTTTCATTCACAATGTTATTATGCTTAAAGTCACTTCAGCATCTTAACATTCATTTGACTCGATGTGACAAATTAATATCACCAATGAACTCAACTACAATAGTAATCAGCACATACATAAACATGAGGAAAACACACTGATTGTACATGCTGGTAAGAGACGCTTCCTGTTTCAGTTGGTGGTTTTAGTGAGAATTAGCCAGTTGAGAGCTTGCAGACCTCATGAACTTGTGGTTCTGATCTCTAATTACTTCATCTGTGTAGGCTTGTTTGCAGCAACTTAAAGCTGTCTTTCTGAATTGTTACTACATGCATCACAGAGCTTGTGGGAGTGTGTGCGTGATATCAATTTCATTTTACAGTCTGACTGTCAACGTCTGTTAAATCTTATCTTGTGCTGTCTCAAACGCGTGTCCTCGTGGACTCAGAATGGGTCGTCTGACCCTCGCCTCTCTCCGGAGCGCAGCTCTGCATTGACCGCCTACATTCTGACCGAGGCAATGCATCATGGGAGTGTTTTGGTGATAAGAGCACATCTGAACACACTCCACTGAATGTGCACTCGGTCGACCCCACACTCTTTTCTCTCTGTTTTTTCTGTATTATTCATTGAGGCAGACAGATGTACTCTCTAAACAGACAGCACAGTCCACCTGGCTGGCAGGGTGACATCAGGTTGAGTGCCTGTCCTCTTTTTACTTCCTCTGACAGTTCCTCTCTCTTTTTATCTGTCATGTGTTGAGAGCTGTCAGTGGCTATAAGGTTAGTTTTATTCTGATTGTTATCTGCATGGTTTCCTTGAACTGGGCAGATATACGTTCTGTTTCTCAGAGAAAGCTATTTCTTTCATGATGATCGAAAGCAGTAATGTCAAGGTTGGACAGCAGTAGATAAGCAAGGTTGGTTTTAGCAGTAGATATTTTTTTTTTATTTTAATTTTAGCATAAAATAATTTGGGCATCACAGTGGCACAGTGAGTAGCACGATCGCCTCACAGCAAGAAGGTCACTGGTTTGAGCCTTGGCTGGGTCAGTTGGCATTTCTGTGTGGAGTTTGCATGTTCACCTCGTGTTTAATAATGGGACTAAGCTGAAAAGAAAATGAATGAATGAATAAAATAATTTGGAAGCTCATTTGTGTCATAAGAAAAAAAACTTTTGTGAGACAAAGGGTGAACTTATGAGATAAATGTAAATGCTTTGAAAATAATTGCCACCAACCACAATTTAATTTTATTTTTTTAAATTGTATTATAAAATTTTTGTTTTGATTTACTCTACTTTCTTACCATCTTTTGGTTCTAGCTTGTTATCTGTCAAATATCTTCCACTGGTTAGTGTTGGGGTGTTTTTGCTGATATGGAACTGTAATGTGTTTGATATAAGTTAACCAAGAGGAGCTAAGACCCATAATATGCATACACTGTAAACCCGGATTTTGTGCTAATGAAACATTTTAAGTGATCATTACTAATTCTTTATTGTTCTTTAAGAAATTGTGTCATTACTAAATCAAACTGGCTATCTGCACTAATCAGAAGAGAAAATTGAGTGTACTGATCATGTTAAGTAGAGACTACTCTGTTCCTTTAGTTTTTGCTAGAAGGGGAGGGGCCTTGGTTGGCCGAGGTGCTGACGTGAGCACAACACGCTCAGTGGGAGCCTTTGCAGTTACAACGGATTTTTTGAAAGCGGCTTGAAACAGTAAGTGTGCAAATAAGCTTTTATCAGTTCATATATTTCTGACAAAACTGATAACCTGAAATCCAGACCGATGCTGAACTCAAAAATGTAAACAGTAATTTGTCAGTTTGCGCTACTTTCCCTGTCAGTTCACAGTTCGGTTATAATATTAGCATGGGCTTACATTTGTCTTTTCCGTCTAGTCACTGTTTATAACATTATCTAGTGTTTCTCTAGATGTTCACAGTTTAAAGCATGTTCCCTGTAATTAAAACGTGTGTGTTATTACACTCTGTTTCATATTAGCACGAGTCCATGCGTGTGCACGTGCTAGCGGCTAATGCTAAATATTAAAAAAATCATTGATAACGCTAAAAGTTTCACAAGAGTGATTTCAATTTTTTGTGAGGGGCAAGTTTACATTAGTAAACATTACGTTATAAGTCAAAGTCACTAGCAAATGGATAACTTAGATAACTTTCACAGTAGAATTATGTTTGCAGCTAAACTTTTTCTTTGCTCTGTTTCAAGATGGACCTTACAGTATGTTGGCACTTAGAAAAAAAGATCTGATGGAGTCTGAGCCTGCCAGAAGCCTGATACTGGACCACTGGCCTGCACTGTTTTACAGAAGATCAGGTATGTTTAAGAATCTAGGATTTTCTACTATTATTTTATCTCATCATTTAGTGTCAATTGCAGTCTAGTGTCTAACACAGTCTTTTGTGTCACTTTATTTCATTTACATCTGGGACAACAAAGCTGTGCAAAGCATGACCTATTTTAAATTTTATTTTGTGTCAAGTATATTTTTTGTGATATAGTTATAAAATATTCCTATTCTGTGTTTCCTCTTGCAGGTGTTCTTGAAGTTTAGAACGTCAAGCAGTTATTTTATGAAAGCGTTGATCAACACAGGCTGCGTTTATTTAGATCTATCTTGCAAAGAGGTGGAATGTTGGAGAGCTGTTGTCAGAGCCTTTACAGCAAACGAAGGTTGGTTCATGTATATTATACAGTTACATTTTTTTTTTTTACTTAAATTAAATTATCGAATATTTCACAAGTGTTACTATATTGGTTGTCTAATACAGTTGTGCAACATTTTTATTTTATTAACAGGCTCCAGACCCTAAAGATATTAAGTCGTTGGTCTTTAAAGGGTTCCCGATTCTCCTGGGGGACAAGCTTGCAGACGTCTTTAAACTTAAGTAAGTAACTTTAAACTTAAGTAGTAACTTATTTTCTCAAAGGTTGTCTTAAAGGACCATGACAGCATTCTTTCTATTAATGGATGGTCCTTATATTTTGTAAAAACATTTACACTTAGTTTAAAACATTTAAACTTAAGAGTAGCAAAACAGGGCATCACAGCACAGTGGGTAGTACAATCGCCTCACAGCAAGAAGGTCGCTGGTTCGATCCTTGGCTTGGGTCAGTTTGCATTTCTGTGTGGAGTTAGCAAAAGACAGGCGCTTTTGGTCAAATTTGTTAAGCTAAATTGTAGTGTGTGTGTGAATGAGTGTTTATGGATGTTTCCCAGTAATGGGTTGCAGCTGGAAGGGCATCCGCATGGTAAAACATATGCTAGATAAGTTGGTGGTTCATTCATCTGTGGCAACCCCAGATTAATTAAGGGACTAAGCCAAAAAGAAAATAATTTAATGAGTAACAAAACATCTTTCCAAACTCTCTAACATATACTCTCGTCATATACATAATTTAAGTTATTTTTATTGATAGCTGAGTTTTTCTGTCCTTTTTTTAAATGTCCAACTTTAATTTAAATATAAATTGGCTTTGTGACTTTAAATTGAGGGAAAGATAAAGATACACAACTCTTATAGCTTGGGAATATGGGTTAATAAGTAAATGCTAAAATTATTGTAGAATAAATTAAATCTTATGATGAAGTGTTACTGAAGCATTTAAAACCTATTCACTTATTGTCTTATGTTTATTCATTAATTTTCTTTTCGGCTTAGTCCCTTTATTAATTTGGGGTCGCCACAGCGGAATGAACCGCCAACTTATCCAGCATTTGTTTTACACAGCGGATGCCTTTACAGCTGCAACCCATCACTGGGAAACATCCATACATTCTCATTCACACACATACACTGCAAACAATTTAGCTTACCCAACTCACCTGTACTGCATGTCTTTGAACCCTTGTCTTATATTATTGACGATTATTTATTGAGAAACATAACTGTTCTGCTCTTTTGTTAGGACTCTGATGATCACTCATTCCACCACCTTGGAATCCTGCTTGTCAAGGGAGACCTCAGTTAAGATCATCCTTGAGGAACAACTTGTTAAGGACTGCATTAAAGACTTGCCAAAAGTTGTATGCATTCTCTTTGGACTTGCATATGCATTGCATCTGAACTAAAGTCAACAAAGAACACTTCTCTTCATCCAGCAAGTTGGGCTCATGTTGGGCCATATAGTGACTTAAAGCTTTAGAGGTTTGACTCGGGTTTTATACAATTGCCAATGTTTACTAATGCCATATTCCTTGCAGAGCTTTATCTAAATTTCCAATAATAAAAAAAACATTGACATTGTGTTGTTTGATTCTTGATTTGTGCTTTTAATTGTTTTACATTTCAGTAATATTACTTTTAATTGCAATAGATTACTTAAATATAACAATTATCATTGCATTTTTAACATAATATGCTGTGTTCAATTTAATAGTTATTTTACAAAACATATCCTTTATAAAATTAGTAATGTGAACTAATGATTTTTAGTAAATACTACTAATTCAAATGTGATTTATCTTCTAAAAAAACTAAAGGTTTTCTTTTAATATAGCTTAACCTGTTTAGTTGTATATATGTAAAAACTAAACTTGTTTCGTGCAACCGGTTTCCACGCAACAATCTAGTAAAGTCAACTAATTCGGGTTTACAGTGTACAAATGCAATAATAATTTGTTAAATGTGCTGTAGGACTGCACGATATTGCAAAAAATCTAACATTGTGGTATGTTTTTATTTTGCGATTTGAATACAATTTAACCAGATAACTTGAATATCTCTATTTGGAAAGAATTTATAATTTAGATTGATTGGGATGATTCTGCAGTGGTAATTCATCTGTATAAAGTCTAATAAACAATCTATACACTTTTTGGGGTCCCCCAACTAGGCATGGGCCGGTATAAGATTCTGACGGTATGATAACCTTGGATAAAAATATCATGGTTTCACAGTTTTACCATATTGTGATTACTGCTCTAAAATATATTCTTTTTAAATGTCTGGGTAAAAAACAAACTTTTTTCCCTTTGAACACAGTATATTTTATTTTGAGAAACATTTAAAATGTTCTGGAACAGTAAACATGGCAGGCTAAATAATTCAAGTGAATCTTTGACTTCTGCTGTCTTTATTAGTTTCTAAAACACAGATGGCTTTTAAAACAGCATATTTGGAGATCTTTTCTGCAGGAGATACTGTTGTCCTAAAAACAAACTAACATAAACTAAAAAAAAAAAAAAAACTAAAAAAATCTTACACGTACTTTAAGAACGTTATAGCAGAAAATTTTGGCAGTTTTAAAACCTTGACTTTTCCAAACCGCGGTATACCTTGAAAACGGTTATCGTCCCATGCCTACCCCCAACATTTTTGTTTTGGTCTGTGCTACTTGCAGTGCATTTCTGTATTTGCATGTGTTGTATTTTCAAGCTCGTCTTTAGTCAGAGATTGATGATTTAACCTTTACTATTTCTATCTCCATCAAATCTAATTAACATTCTATAAACTTTTTTGGGTCCTTCGACACGTTCTTGTTTTGGTTTGTGCTATTTGCAGTGTATTTTTGTATTTGCATGTGTTGTATTTTCATGCATAACAAACTATAAATACATAAAATAAAATAAAGTGAAATAAAATAAATATTGAGAAATAAAGTGTTGTATCGTTTCATGAGTTTAACAATGTTCAAGTACAGCAACTGCATGCTAAAAATACAAATTATTCAATACAATTAATCGTAGTTAAGGTCACAAATGGTACAATTTGTTATACCTGAATGTTTTTAAAATCATTATACAATCACAGTCATCAAAAACACATAGGAATGATAAATGAGTTTTTAGCAATTATATTTTATTTTTTATAATCAAGTTTTTTGACTCACATACTTTTTCATTTTATAATTATTACCATATATTATGATTATGTTATATTGTTTAATTTGCTAATTTGTGTATTTAGTATTCTAGTATGTGCTAATTAGTACATTTTTCTCATTACTTTATCATTTTATATTTTTACTTGTCAATATGTTTGTCTTAATTCATTTTAATCTCATATATATTCAACTTTCTGCCTTGATTATGACGTTCAACTCATAATTTTGACATTTCCTTTATAATATTACATTTTATTTTCTATTTGGGGCTTTTTTCAATAGTTTTAGCTGTTTACATCATAAACATGATATAAACAGTTTTGACTATGAATGTCTCATCACTGTTTATGCCATAATTATAATACATCAAGGTATGACTTATTTTAAATGTGGCAGAAATGGGCCTCCATAATATAACAAACAATATTTACCAAGATTCTACATGAACAATGTGAAATCTAGACCAGTTTCAACCAGTATCAACAACAACACCCTACGTAATTAATTATATCTTGATTTTGCAAGGAAAATACATTGAGTGTGATTTATAGACTGCAGGAGGAGGACAGAGAGTCACGTCGGTGAGTGTTCGGGTCAGGACCCTTAGATGGATGAGCTCTGTTAACACAATTACCAGACAGCACAGCAAATGCCTCCCTTGCCAAGAGCTTGTCATAAAAAATAAACCATTCGGGAACCTTAATATATCCAAGGCAAAAAGTTTTCTGATGCCTTCACTACCACTCTTCTCTTATCATCGTAAAGCAGTGTTCTCTGTATTATATCTTGGAGGCTTTAGCGCTGTTTTGAGCCAAGCATTTGAGAGTGTAATTTTATTTTAGTAGGTGTTCTAAATTTGGCTGAAATAACTGTTTGGCTGCTCCTGAAGTTTTAAACGAATGAAGAATGTAGCTTGTATTTCCAGCTATTTGCACTGCAGAGCTACTGACTGATAAAAAGTGCTTCTTAAACTCTATAAATCTGCGCCAGTATGACTGCAAACCAGAACTTTTCCATGCCGGGTTAACTGTTGTTCAGCAGTCAGCTTTTCCCAGCGTGCACTGGGGCCTTGTAACGGCAAGGCAGCCAGGGCCCCATGTGACCAGACAAAACAAATGCTGCCAGTCCCTCTCTGCTCATACACACACACACAAACACACACACACACACACACCGCCTCCTCAGTAGGGTAAAGTTCATCTGCTGCATTCAGATGCCTGCAAGCAATTACACATCCACATGCGGCGAGAGAGAGAGAGAGAGAGAGAGAGACGGGAGGGGGAGAGGAAAGGTTACTACGGGGCATTTGACAGTGTTGCTATAGCGAGACCAACACTCTGCCTGTAAAAGGTCAGGTAGATCATGTGTCTTTATTTATTTTATGATCATTCTCTCGTTCTGTCCCATGTTCTCTTAGTCCTGGTTCAGGAAGGTTAAAGGTGTTAGTCTTTGAATTCTGTTCCATCAGCAGCAAATAATGTCCAAATGGGTTTGACATAACTTTGGCTCAACCCACGGGCTTTGGAACAGTACTATCTTTTTGCACAAGTAAAAATAGATGAGAGGAAGAGCGTTTTTAAAAGTAATTCATGTTGCAGTTCAGTTTAGAGCCACTAGGGTGTAGAAAAAGTGCTTTGAAGCTCGCTTCCTTTAAAAGGACAACGCGCGTCTAAAAGCACGAGCTGTTGTTGAACTTTAGAGAATAGTTTGATAAAATTACAGAAAAAAGTACAGAAGAGTACTGTGAAAATTTATTGGTCCTCATGTCGTACTGGACAAGCATGACTGTCTGTTTTCCTTTTGACTTCAAATGTGAAGTTTTGAAGAGAGTCCTGGCTTTTCCATAATAAAAACTGAGAGGGGGCTGAGGTGGTCAGGCTCCAAAATGCCAGAAAACACCATAAAAGTATCAGTAAAAGTTGCAGGGATGACTCATGTGCTGTATTCGATGTCTTCTGAGGACATTTGAAAGCTTTGTTTGAAAAACAGACTAAAATATATGTGAGCCAAAGCAGTTTAGGATCATTGCAACAAGGGGATTGTTTTTTGTTTTGAATATGACTTTTGTTGGTTTGTATGACAAGTATATAACTTGGAGTAAAAATAAATAAA
>CAIGQQ010033541.1:15590255-15635026 GCA_903798035.1 Danio albolineatus
TTTTTTTTTTTTTTTAATTTCCACATGAGTGATGCACATTCATGAGAGCAACATGACACGTGTTGTGTTTTTATGAGAACAGAGGAACAGGAATGCTCTATGCATGCTTCATTTATTAAATTCCACATTGGTGATGCTTTAGATCTGCTGATGTGTGGATTTCCTGAATGCCAGAAACAAGACAAACATGTAAGAGCGATGGTTGTAAACAGTTCAGGGTATTCAGGAAGTTGTCATGGTCTGATGAAGGGTGTGTCGGAGAATGATGAAGAAGTCAGCAATTGTTGAAAAAGAATAAAATAAAAACACCAGCACGTGCTTTCAGATGGAGCATTATTTACAGCACAGAGCGGCAGCACACTGGCAAGCTGATCAAAATCATGTTTAAGATCAAAATTGATTTAGTCAGATGAATGACGGATCAAGAAAAACTTTCTCTGATAATGACAGCTGTTTGCATCACTTCTCTATGAACTGTGGTTGTGTGTGTACATGAATATACCACATTTAATAACATGTTTTTATCTCAACTCATTTCACAACTTCTGTAGTCATGTGAAAGCAGTTAAAAGGATAGTTCACTCAAATATGTAATTTCATTCTCCATTTATTACTCAGCTGTCAATCAAAAGCTATTTAGGTTTCTTTCTTCTGTTGAACACAAAAAATTTGAAGAAAGCTGAAATCCTGCAGTTAAAGGGTTTTAGGTTTCTCTAAAAAGCTTTCCTGCTTTAATGCAATTTTTTGGCAAATGTTTTATGTTTTATTTTTATGCAGAAAATATATTTTTGTATGTAATCATGCTCTTGACTAGTCTCGACTTTAGACGTCATGCCAAGCACCGTACATGGACCTTCGGCTTAACGTCAGATGCATATAACACACATCTCTGGAAACACTTCAGCAGATCGTCCTCTGATTAGTTTACACATACAGGATTTCCAGGAGTCAAGTGTGCTTTATTAGCCCACTTAGAAACAAGTCTGATCAGATAAAAAAGCTGCTATGTTTATCTCAATCTGCGTCTACATGCATATTCTGCTGATTTCCTTTATGTTTTGCTGACAGATCATGTAGAAAATTTTTGCGCCGTTGTTTGAAGCTTGGGCATCACAGTGAGTAGCACGATCTACCGTGGCCGAGAAAGGTTAACGCACTGCAATTTAAGAAATCACATGCAATAACAAAAAACACCAGCAGATTAAGAAACAATCTTCATCAATTTGACAGCACACCTGTTACAAATTCTCACAACACAGACAACGGAAGAAACACGCAGCAAGTTATTGAAAACACAACGGAAGAAAACACGCAGCAACTTGGTGAAAACACAACGGAAATGTTTCAAGAGGACCCAAAAACATGACGGACACAGCTAAGATACGGATGTAGTTAATATATTTAATAACGCAACATTTCAGTTGATCATTAATTAGACTGATAATTTACAAAAGACAACGGAATCGTGTAATCAGGATATTACACCTTTCAAAGACCACCAATCACTTCACTGAACAACAGTCACGGCGGGTCCGTATCTCAGCTGGGTCCGTCATGTTTTTGGGTCCTCTTGAAACATTTCCGTTGTGTTTTCACCAAGTTGCTGCGCGTTTTCTGCCGTTGAATTTTCAATAACTTGCTGCGCCTTTTCTTCCGTTGTGTTTTCAATAACTTGCTGCGTGTTTTCTTCCGTTGTGTTTTCAATAACTTGCTGCGTGTTTTCTTCCGTTGTGTTTTCAATAACTTGCTGCGCGTTTCTTCCGTTGTCTGTGTTGTGAGAATTTGTAACAGGTGTGCTGTCAAATTGATGAAGACTGTTTCTTAATCTGCTGGTGTTTTTTGTTATTGCATGTGCTTTCTTAAATTGCAGCGCGTTAACCTTTCTCGGCCACCGTAACGATCACCTCCCAGCAAGAAGGTCGCTGGTTCGAGTCTCGGCTGGGTCATTTGGCATTTCTGTGTGGAGTTTGCATGTTCTCCTCGTGTTCGTGTGGGTTTCCTCTGGGTGTTCCGGTTTCCCCCACAAGTCCAAAGACATGTGGTATAGGTAAATTGGGTAAGCTAAATTGTCTGTAGGCCTGTCACAATAATCAATATATTGACTTATTAAACATTACATGGACATAACCTCAATAATTTTTGGTGATGCAATATATAGCGCCCATACGTAAAAACCAATTCTTGCAACATTTTAGCTGATTGCACAACCTCTCTATCTCTATTGGATGGGTCAGTGTCAGTATGTTTAAAAAAACACTATAGTATTTACCATAAATGACTAAAGTATGTTTTGATGTGGGCGCCTGACAACTGAAAATAGATCTACAGTAGTAGCAGATATCGCAGCCTCTGTTACTTTTTACCTTGCAATTTTTTGTTAACATTTATTATTATTTGTTTTGGATATGCATTTTCACATTCTGATTCCAACGCCTAATCATAAATTTTTTAAAATGACTAAATTAAATTAAATATTCTTAAAATGGTCTTAAAATGACAATAATATCGTTTATCGTGATATATTTTGGTGCAATATATCGTACAACAAAAAATAGATATCATGACAGGCCTAATTGTCCGTAGTGAATGTGTGTAAATGAGAGTGTGTATGGATGTTTCCCAGTGATGGGTTGCACCTGGAAGGGCATCCGCTGCCTAAAACAAATGCTGGATAAATTGTTGGTTTATTCCACTGTGGCGACCCCGGATTAATAAAGGGACTAAGTCGAAAAAAGTTGAATGAATTTTTGAAACAACTAAAGACATTCGTCAATGAATGATGGCCGGGCTGTTATTCTGTGGACATCTCCCCATCCCCTAAACATGATTCAGCACAAAATGAAAGATGTTTGGTTGGTTAACCTATCAGTCATACAACATTGTGGACAGTCCTTGACCATTCTAAGCAGCCAAAGACTAGGGCTGCATTCGAAATCGTCTGCTACTCGGTAGGTACTGCATTTACATTTTAAATGTACTACTCAGTCGTTAGAAAAGTACTCTCTATACAGTAAGAATGTGAGCAGTATGAATTAAACTTGGACATACTACATCCACCATTTTGTCATGATCACATGACCTACCCACACTGTAAAAAAAAATCCGTAATTAAAAAAAAAAAGTAAAATAATGGCCCTTAATTTATAGAAATTTACTGTAAAATAACGGACGTTAAATTACAAATTACAAAAACAAGTCACTAAAAATTTTCCTCTAAAAGAATGTACAATAGTTTGAAGGAAAATGACTCGGAAGTGGGGTTCTTTCATGGTTTATTGTGTTCTCTGCAGTTCTCTTTGAGTATCCTCAGATTAACCTGTATAGTTCATTATTAGGCTATTCACTGGCTTTATTTGTAAATACAGTGAAGTAAAAGCATTTTTTATGTTTAAGAAGTATTTAGGCTACTGCAGAAAAAAATACTGTTTTTAATGTAACCGAATGTGTATTTATTAAACTATTAATATTATACTAATTTAGGTAGACCTTATGTGATTGACTGCTAGTATAAGGATGTGGAAAATGTACCGTTTCATTTGTTTTTCTGCAGTTAATGCACTGATAGATGCCTAGCCAGATTGCTTGCGTTTCTGCTCAAGAAAACAAGTTGTTGCGTTTGTTGCAACGGGCATTGTCGGTGTCTACTCGGGAAATACAATATCTTGACCATTTGGTTCTCTCACAAGCTGTGTCTGCTATAGTGTTGAGAGCTATGTGTATGTGCTAGCGCGAGCCTCCGCTGTGTGCGAGCGAACAGCCGAGAACTGTGAAGGCTTTCAAACTCGACGCGCTCGCTGTTGTACAATTGGCCGGAAACACAAGCGCTTCTCATGTGAGATTGCCAACTGTGCAGACGAATATCAAATAAATTAGAAAAGGTTGGTCAGTTACATTATGCTACTGTAAGGAATGTTTGTTCAGTAATAATTCTCCAGTGCTGATAGCAGAACCCTTAACGGCAGAGCTTATTGATACTTCGGTCTATTATATCTTAGCACCGATTCCGATAAAGTACCGAGTTTCAGTACCCATCCCTAATCACTTCAGAATCTCGCCGGAGATAGTAGGTCATCTGGGTACTTCTCGCATACTGATTTTTGAATTCTGTGAATTCGGACATACTCCTCAGCTTGCATACTGTTTTTAGCGTACTATATTGTATGTTAATATATATTGTAAATTAATTGTTCCTTCGGTGCACCGCGATGCAGACGCGGACAATTCGGTATCGGTTCAGTAATAGATCATAACCGGTTATTATGTACTGGCGTCTTTTATTTCATTTGCGCTATGTCTTCGTAGGTTACTATGGCGAGGGAGGCGAGAGCGAGTATTTACAATGCTCCAATAACTTAAAAACTCAGAAACTGTGCACAGTTTCACCGTGTGTGTTTGCTGGACTTTCACTGACACTTACAGCAGAAGTCCCTATTTCACTGCGATTGAGAAAATGAAAGTACTCCTTTTCTCTCTCTCACTGTGGCCCTTCTAACCTGCTGGCGTGACTTTTCCTCTCCTCACGGCGGTTACAGCGATACTTCTGGATATAGACTGGATATTTTCTCCTCCGCGTCTATCACGGATCAGCTGTGATCGCCGCTGCCGTTTATCAGTGTTCATCATCGGTGAACAGCACCAGAGCGTTAGAGCCAATCGCAGCCCTTCCTATTGAGCGTGTGACCAATCATAGGGGTGTACGAACGAACTCACTAAACAAGGCTCAGAAAGCGAGCGGGATATTTATATTTCTTTATTTGCTATAAATGCTGTTATGTTGTTCTGTGCATGTACTTGAGTTTTTAAGGGTACAGTTAATATATCTGACTGTTTGTATTAAAGGACAAAATTGTATTACAAATAGTATACAAATATATTTATACATTTTGATTAGGGCTGTCAAAATTAGCGCGTTAACGCACGCAGATTAATTTGAAATATTTAAACCGTTAAAAAAAATTAACGCATTTAACACAGTGGCAGTTTTTTTTTATTTCCTGTTGTGGCCGACGTGTGTTCAGGGCCGGCGCGTCCATAGAGGCGACCGAGGTGGCCGACAAGGGCGGCAGAATAGTGAGCAACCCCCCCGGTCCTCACTTTAATTCGCGACACCTACCCCTCCCTCACGGTCCTCATGTTCATCCGCGAACCGGTCACTTTCTTTTTTACTTTCGGGTTGAGGACGGCGTGATCACCATTCGCCTAGAGCACCAGTTCATCTTGCTCCGACCCTCCGTGTGTTTAATGAGCAAAGGAATATGGATAAAGGATAATATGGATCCATGTAAATGTACTCAAATGTTTCATTAAGTTTGACGTGTTTCCCCCTACACACAACTTTTGTAAAGCATCTGCTTCACGTTGCTGTATCAGAATCCTTGCATGAGAAATACAGCCATACTTTAAGAACCGTAGTCGTACGTGGTGATGATTTGAAGGGAGTGCGCTGTACTGCGCGCGCTCTCTCTCTCTCTGTCTGTGTGTGTGTGTGTTGTCACCCGATAATGTCAACAGACTGGGCTGTCTTAGCAACTGGCTAAACGTTAAGGAGGACTAAGCAAAATTGTTTCTACTTTATAATTAATGTTCTCAACTAGCAAATCAACTTTACAATGAATACAATTGTTTGAATTCAATACTTTATTTTTTCTTCCAATTTCCATATTTGCACTGCCTGTATTTTGGATTTTTTTCTAGTTCACTTAGAATCCAACATGGAAATAATTTTAGTTTGTTATTGGCATTGATTGTTTTAAAATTTAAATGGCACTTACACGCCTGTGTTTCTATTTCTGTAATAAATGTGGCTTTTCCTAATTAATCATGATTATTCACAAACAAAAGTGTGATTAATTAGTTAATTTTTTAAATCAATTGACAGCCCTAATTTTAATACAAGAGTTATTGTGACATGAAGAAAATATAAAACTGTGTATGGAAAGCATTGTCAATGCACCGTGATGCACCAAGATATCAATTTGAACCGAATCGATGGCATGATAATCGTAACCTAACTGAACCATGAGACCAGTGTAGGTAGTGGAAGTATGAGATTTTGGATGCAGCCTAGCTCTTGAATAATGTATTTGGCTGTAAAAGTGCCATCTACAAACGTCTAATCTACAAACCTCTAAACAACCACGTCACATTTTCCGCCACAAAATGAGTGCTTATGGATTCTGAAAACAATTATTTATTTTTGCTTTATTGATTTATTTGAGTTTAGTTTGTTCCATTTTCATGTATTGTGAATTTTATTTTAGTTCACAAAATGTTTATTGATAATTTCGGTCTTAGTTTTCGCTTATTCTTTGTTTTCTAAAAGCAAATCACTCACACAATCTTATTGAATATACCGCCGTCTCTTTGTACAACTGTCTTTGCCCTCTTTAGTCTTATCCTAACTGCTACTGCAGTCCTAATTTCCCTTTCACCCCGTTGCCTGCAGTGAGCACATCACCTCACACCACCCGCCGCTGATAGGTGTCCTCCAGAGTCGACCCCCTGACCCTGGCCAGCATTTGATTTGTGTGCAGATCCATCACAAAAGAACAGAAACAACTGTCAGGCCCTATTGTAAAAAGAGGGAGGAGGCCTCAATTCAACTCACTCTGTTTCTCTTTTTCTTTTATCTGTCTCTCCCTCACTCTGAATTTCACTCCCCCTTCTTGTCTCACCCTCTGACCTTGAGCTGGGATTTTGCTGCCGGCTGTCTTTAACACATTCATTGCCAACTGGTATAGGCTGCCAGCTCGGCCCTCTCAGCCAATCACAGTCCTCTTTGCCCTGGCATATCCGATATCTGACCGTTGAATCAGTGTAGATACAGAGTCCTCCAGCGGTTTTGTTTGCCCTCTTGCCAGGCAGAATCCATGTATAAACTTTTTTGACTTTTGCTTTCTTGGTCTCTGTTTCAAAAGCATGTTGCGAAGATATTGATGTGTTCGCTACAGTTCAAATGTCTTGGGTCAGCAAGACTCGTACAGTGTTTCTATTTCAAATGAATGCTGTTCTTTTTCAATTTCTGTTCATAAAAAAGTACATACAGAAACGTTTACACAGAAAAACGTAAACAAACAGCTGTCAACAAGTGTAATGATGAAGGACAATGTCACACCGAAGAGTTTCTTAATGTTCTCAGTATTACTGCATTTACTTTATTTTTTCAAAGCCTTGATGAACATATAAGACTGTATGCAGGGGCAGACTAAGGCCCCGTTTACACTAGTACGTTTTCGTTTTAAAACGCATAAGTTTTGCTACGGTTACGCCATCCATCCACACTACGCCCGAGTTTTCAAGGTGCGAAAACGGACCGTTTAGAAACGCTGGAGAGGCCGTTTCCATTCTAAAACGCCGCCGCAGCATCTCAGTGTGGACGGATATCTTTGAAAACAGAGGCGTGGCTGCTGAGATCCGCTACGTGATTGGGGCTTTGGGTCATAACGTATCCTTTCCTTATTCGTTAAGCGCACGTGGCTATAACGTCACCGGCAGACGGCAGACCAGCCTTCACTGTAAACACTGTATTTTAGATAGCCATGGATGTTTTATATTCATTTGTTACTTTAAGTGACAACTCGACCTCGTCGTCTGTCCACAAAAAGATCTCTCTTGCTTTCTTTGCCATCGCGTTCATCGTTCAACCAGCGTTTGTTGACTAGCAATAACCAAATGCCGAGCGAGACACGTGCTTCCTGTTTATACTTGAACGCGCATGCTCAAGAGTGCACGAATGGTCACGTGATATACGTTTCTGGTGGCGTAGTGAAGACGGAGATCTTTTAAGACGCTGGGTGAAACGTTAGTGTGGACGCGGATCGTTTTCATGCTAAAACGCCGTTTTAAAACTAAAACGTACTACACTCTTAAAAAAAAAGGTTCCTTGAGGTTCTATATTGAACCCTAGGGTTCTATACTTGGCCAGTAGAACCCTTTACCCAAAAAATGGTTCTATTTAGAACCCTTTGAGTGCAAAGAACCTTTTTGATTAAAATGGTTCTATAATGTGGGATTTATAACATAATTATATAGTAAAGATTATAAATAATAATAAGCTATAACACAGAGAGACAAAGCTTTTTGAGTCAAAACCTAATAAAATGACTGCTATGGTCAAAAACCTAATCAATGTATGATGGGATTTTTGTTTCACGCAGGTTTGTACACCATATAACTAATATTTATATATGCTTAATATTTAACATTTTTGACGAATTATTTTGTGAAATAATTAAATAACCAGTTTGTTCAGACTGTACAGTGTGTTGTTATGGTTTAATAATTTATTTTAAACTAATAATCATGAAAAAGCCCTCTGGTGACGTCATTCATTTGTGGACTGGTGGTGACGAGCCTGGAGAGAGTGACGGTTAATTTTTGAAAAGGAGAACTCCGCTTTTGCAGCTCCATCATTCAGGTACGTTATTACTCTTTAAAACTATAATAATGAAATATTTTGTATTACGGGGTAATGTTTCTCCTCCCTTGTGTTATATGGTGACAGACTGAATAAGGGGTAACGTTAATATGGATTAATACTGTGCTTGTAAGTTTCTGATGGTCTCTGTCGACAGCCTTCGGTTCAGGAATCTGTGTCAAGCTGACTTTGCTCTGCTTTTTGTTCGAAATAAGTTACAGTTTCGCTTTATTTGTTTGTCAGTATTAATTAAAATATCAATAACAATAAAACAGGTGCGTTATTCGATGGCGGGCATTGAGAGGCAGCGTGAAGCGCGTGCACGCTCTTTTAATGGTAACTTCTTATGAGCCGATTTCCGCTTTCGTGCAGTTTTTATCTCCAACCTTGAACAAACAAGTACTCCCAGCTTGTTCGTGTGTGAGTTTAGCCGAGTTTAACTCGGGCTAAACTCTGTAAAGTAGTGTACACGCCGGCTAGTCTGCATTAAAACCGCAAGGGAGCATGTCGCGCTCGTGCCCCGCCCGAGTCTATGCACGCGCCCGCCCGCCCGAGTCTATGCACGCGCTATTGTGATGATTGCTAAGTGTATTATTGAAACCTTTTAAAGCCAAAACATATTTTAATAATCCATAGATAATAGATCAGGTGTTATTTATGAAGGACATACAAACATGCAGGCTAAATGTATTGTGAAATGTTGAACCTTGTTAAATATAGGCTACATATATGTATATATTGTACTAAATAAGTTTAAAATTCATATTTTAATGTATATCTTTCTTTTCTTCAAACAGCCTGGAAACTGAACTGCATCGTAAATCTTGTGCTCGGTATGTATTATTGCTTTTAATTCTAAACAAACTGTATTAAGTATTATGAAATGAATATTATAAAAGACTTTAACATTGTATTGTAACCTGGGCTGCAGGACACAAATAGCTTTGAAGAGGAAGGATCCCAGCTTAAAGAAGGACATGCGTTACATCCATAATTGTGACACAATTATCATCAACAAGGACACCTGGTAAATATTGTATTTTATAACATGCATATGTCAGACTTGGTTGTTGTGTACTGAAATAATATATTTATCACAAAAATGTTCCATTACTTATTGCTGCTGTTTGTACAGTGAGAATATTAAGGTCATTGCTTATTAAAAAGTCCTGCAAAGAAAATATGTTTTAAAAGAAAGTGTAAATTTGCCTACAGGATACCTTGTTGGAATGTCTGCAAAACAAATTTAAAAATGAAAGGATTTCAGTGGTGAGCTCATCTATCATCTTGCAAAATGAAACAAATTAATGGGATGAAAAGGAAGTGAACTGTACTCTGAGGAACCTAACACAAGGCAAGTTCAGTTCAATACATTTTATGCCAAAGGTAGATTAATTCTGTATTATAAATTCATATTTACACACTCTAAAATGCTGTCTTCCTACCTCAGATTGTGATGGACCTGGAGTGCGACACCAGATACTCATAAGTCAAGAACAGAATGAAACACCCTTTTCCAGAGTACAGATTATGGAGAGGTTTGCAGAACTAATGGAGCAGTTTCTTCTTCTTGGAGTGCCACAGCTTGTGAGTAAACACTGTTACATTGTGTGCCAAATAGTTTTGCGTCCATGATGACTTTAAGAAACTTGTATTGCTGAAAATATGTTATTTGGAAACTTACACATGAAGTAAACAAAATGTTTTTTTGCATTTAGGATGCTGCATAGAAAACTTGGTGAAGAACACAGAAACATCTTTAAAAGAAATGGCCCAAAAAGGGACGGAAAGAAGGTAGTGCTCCATGACAGTCTCATTGGACCAGCAGAGGAAACCGCAGAAGGTAACTACACACTATACTACATACTATTTGCCCCAAACACACACACACACTCACACACACTTTAATTGTATTAATTATAACTGTAATTCTATTTGATGACATGTTACTTGGTTAAAAGTACTCAACATTAAAATATTGTTTTACAGAAATCCAAAGGTCCTACACCATCCAGGATTCAGCAGCTCTCCTGATTCCACCAAGGCTTGAAGTGTCAGTATTACAATGGACAACACTCACTCGCTATCCTTCTACTTCCTCATTTATCAGAGGCACCACAGAGGAGTGAATCACCAACTAATCTGCCCTTTCCAGCCACAACCCAGCACTTGGAAACCCATATACTCTCTCATACAGTAGATCTACACACATTCACTCACTATGGCCAATTCACCTATACCGTACACATGCTTTTGGACTGTGGGGTCAACCGGAGCACCCAGAGGAAACCCACATGAACACTGGGAGAACTTGCAAACTCCACACAGAAATGACAACTGGCCCAGTCGGGACTCGAACCAGTGACCTGCTTGCTGTGAGGTGACAGTTCTAACCAGTGAGCCACTGTGCCACCCATGGACAAAACTATTTACCTTATAAGAGAGGCTGACAGACATGGACATGCTTCAGGTTGTGGAATGGCTGTTTGCAGTGTTTTGTCTAATCATTCTGCAATGTTTTAGTGATGTTTCTTATTAAATTATGTATAAAAATGGATGTTATGATGACCAATACATGCAGGTACCATCCACTTTTTGAAATTGTAGTGTTATTTAATAGATGCTTTGATTGTTTGTGTATTGTTTCCATCTGCATTGTGATATATTTCTCTTCCGTTTAGAGATGTGTGAAAGTTAAGCTCTGTATTTGTTCAAACAGTAAAAAAGCTTATAAAAGTGAAGTCATTACAATGACAGTGTTGAATGCCAATAAACTGTTAAGGTAGATCTGCTGTCCAATGCAAAGTATGCAGAGGTGCAATTTTAAATATTTAAAAAAATATTTTGTATAATGAATTGAATAAATTTAAACAATTTGAATTGTCTGGATTGGTTTTATTTTTTATTTATTAATAAGTAACAATAATTCAATAATAAATAAAAAGAACCCTTAAATGGTTCTAAATAGAACCATCTAACTTGAATTCAAAGAACCATTTGGGGTTCTATTTAATGAACCCTTAAAATGGTTCTATATAGAACCTTTTTGGGGTTCCATATATGAAGCGCTTCATAGAACCGTTTTTGGTTCTATATTGAACCGTTTGTTTTAAGAGTGTAGTGTAAACGGGGCCTAAGGCCCAATCCCAATTCTACCCCTTAGCCCTTCCCCTTCCCCCTACTCCTCGTTTTGCGCGTTCACGTCAAGGGGTAGTGGTGTTCCAGTTCTCTTTAACTTGTATGCGTAGGGCTAAAGGCAAGGGGTATACACCCCTTCAAACGAAGATTTTTCAGGACCACACTTAAATTTTTTTTAAATTTTTAATTATTGCCACATTAGATCGTTATGATAACATAATATACACCGTCAGGGATTTCCTGAAGATAAACACCAAACAATAACACAACTGGGATAACTACAGCAGTCGTGATCGTCTGATCACATATGAAGCAAGAGATCGCGATGACATATGATGACGTGTGCAGGTGTTAAAGTTCTGTCCCAATTCTTAGGGGTAAGTTTTAAAGCCCTTCCCCTTAACCCTCGGTTGTAAAGGCCAAGGGGAAGGGGAAGGGGTAGGGGTACAAAAATAGAATTGGGATTGGGTCTAAGTGATTTGGGGACTCTAAGCAATTCAAGGTATGAAGCCCAAGCATTGAAACTCAAAACACTCTCTTTCTCTGTAGATATAGTTTTCTGTGTAGATTTGTTTTGCTTTTTTAAAAATAAACTAAGTGGAACTTAAATTAAATACAATAAATTCACAAATTAAAAGCAAGTTCAGCCAAGTCCTTTATCGTCATTCACATGTACGTATACACACAACAAGTGGCTCCACAGTTCCAATAGAAATAACCCTAAACAATAAGTAGTATAATATATGAAAAAATCACAAACTAACTAGTAAATTAGCAACTTTTGTGGTTAGATTTTAATATTTGCATGTGCAGTACAGAATGAACGTTCCACTGTTCATGGGGCCCCCAGTTTTGAAAGGAAGTAATAACATTAAAATCATACAATAGAAATTGTATAAAAGAGCTAAATTACTAATATAGGCTTGTTGGCATTGGTCCAGGCCCTTTTATTTCCCGGGGCTCTAAGTGGCTGCTTACCTCGCTTATTGGTTAAGACCACCCCTGTGGGTATGTATGCAGAGATACATATGTTGTTACACCCATTTTTAACCCCAAATTCAAATTTAAATCCAAATTTTACAAATGTCAGCTTTTATGTATTTGCAATTCATTTATATTCATCTTTAGACAACACAATACCAACTCCTAAAGTAATTAACTTCAGAACTTTCCATTCTGTGGAATAAATCTGACTTCCAATCACAACAAATTAATTTGCTAGTCTGACCAGTTGACCAAGCAAAAAAGCTTTAAATAAAAACATTTTAAACGTTTTTGTCAAGTATTTATGGCAAAATAGTTTTAAAAAGTCTTTACGTTTGTCTTCATACGCCATCTTTTCCTGCTGCAGTTCATTGTATCATTTTGGGGTCTTTTCCAGTGTCCACAAAGGGGCCTTAAATTTTTTTTAAGTAGGTTTACAACAGTCTTCCTATCTCCAGCACACTTATAATCACTTGAATACTGTCTAGGTAGGCAGCTCCCTGCTGTATATTCAGGAGCTCCTGATCATGCTTTCAGCTTACTCATTTGTATATCTTCATCTTTTTGTCTGCTCCTTTTATATTTAATGTGTAATAAACAAAAATTGTTCATGGAAAAACATTGCTAGTTCACAAAACAACACACATTGTCTGCTGTGGGTGGAGCTTCTTCTGACCCCAATACATTACACAGCATTGATGTGGGGTGTTCAAGCGAAAGGGAAAGTTGTGTGTGAGAGAAAGAGAGAGAGAGAGAGAGAGAGAAGAGATTGATGCATGGCCCTTGTTTTCCCTGAGCTGTAGTTATAGATGAATGTGAGGGAAAAGCCCGGGTGACCTTTGATCCCAGACTTCAGAGAGGACTGTGGGATGCATTCCAGCTGAGCACTAGTGAGACTGTGGCAGTAAATCAGATCGAGAGACTCTCGCTCACCACTGTAGCCCTCGGGCCAAAACCTGCCCTTCCAGGACCTCAGCGCTTTGTGTGTTGCAGCTGTGTGTGTGTTGGCACGCAGAGACATTTGGCTCAGTCCAAATCCGACTGACACAGAGAACATGGACAACACAATATATGTACAGTATAAACATTAGCCATCATTTTTGTCTGTCTGTCTGTCTATCTGTCTGTGTGTGTGTGCGTGCATGTGTGTGGTATTGGATATAATAATGTCACACCATAATTGCGCTTGCTAATTCAAGAATCACTGTTGCTGAAGTTGATGATAGAGATTTTGAATAAACCTGAAACCCTCCGTGTTAATCTAGTTTGTGTGTTGTTTGGTCTGCACCATTTCTGTACTGTAAAAAATAAAAATAAATAAACAAATTAACAGTTAAAAAATGGCTGCTGTGGTTACCATAATTTTAATGTTAAAAAATATGATAGGAACTGTAAAAAAGATGTCTAATTTTACGGCAGTCTACTGTATTTTATTCATTTATATAGTGTTAATAGAGCAGTGTTTTGAAGTACTTACATCTACAAATTGTAAAATTTTTACACAGACAAAAACACAACCAAAAGGATATAGGGATGAAAGTCACATAAAGATCAAAAGTTCATCACAAACAGGTTACCCACAAGCAGAGAAACATACTAATACATAGAACCACTACTATCATGGTAACACACAGCACTAAAGTCATGCAATAAACTTTATTTATCAACATTCGATGTAACAAAACTTGTACATAATTAATAGAAAAAAATCTAAAAAGACCCATAGTAATGTCAACAAAATGTAAAGTAACTAAAATGTAAAGTGTCAGGCAGGGAATTCTGGGAAAGTCAATTTATGGTTATTCACTGTATATATACAGTGTAATATAACAGAGGTTTACTGTAGCACTTTAACAGTTTTTTTACCATTAACATCACAGCCAATTTTTACAGTTGTAAATATTCTGAGTAGAAATGCTCATTTCGGTTCATTTTGCCAACCGACAACTGCCGCTCGTTGACCGAATATTAAGGGTTAACTAGTCAGATTAATATTAAATTATTATTTAACTTTATATTAATTGATGTGTCTATTTTGTGTCCGACACATTCAAAATTGCATTTCAAAATACTGATTTATTATAACATGCAGCAGCATACAGAACATAACAGAACATCTCACGCACATGCAGTGTTTCCAACAGCATGGAAAAATAGAATAAACTAAATAAAAAGAATAAAATAAATAGGCCTGCCCTAGATACTTTTCATTTAAATGACAAATTTAGGTTACAAAACGTCCAATAATGTATTTTTTCTTCCATCAAATAAAAATATCAGGCTACCTTAAATCGATCGCTCCAGGGAAAATAAGCCTATGCATTTAACTGTATTGTGAGTGTTGCTGTCGATGTTGTTATAATTGTAATATTTAATAATATTGTAATAGTCAACATTTGTAAAGTATTACAGCTCTGGATAACTTGAAACAGCGACCACTAGTCTCTCCTCCATCATTAAAAGTTCTATGTAGTCGTCTTGACAACACAAGCACTGCTATCACCTCAACAGAAACCCTGCCTCCTTTTTTCATTTAATTGAAGAATGAAAAAGACGCGACTGACGTAACGCGCTTTTTCCGCTCAAGAGTTGACTTTTATTACAACTACGAGCACAAAGCGCACAACGGCAAAAACGCACAGCGGGCAGGGCGCATAAGCAATGCGCAAAACACTCACGGCCAATAGTAAACCATTCAAAAGATGCACCTCTCAATGCAAACAGAGTGTTTGCTGTGGTCGGCCCCTAATGCAGCCAAACTAAAAATATATCAAATATATTTTAATTGTTTAACTGATACCATAAATCAGATACAAATGCACCCTTTCGGTTAACAGTTAACCGGTTATGTTGAGCATACCTAATTCTGAGGTTTTTGTCAGGTGATAAAATTGGTGGAAAAACACTTTGATAGAAGGACCTTTGAAGCTTACTCCTAAGTAAAAAAAAATGCTATTTGTGACTTTTGACATTGTCTCATTGTGGGGAAAAAAACATACTTCACATTAACTAACAGTACAAGTGAATTGAATAAACTAAATTGGCTGTGTGAGTGTTTGGATGTTTTCCAGTACTGGGTTGTGGCTTGAAGAGACTAAGCCGAAGGAAAATGAATGAATGAATTACTATTGTCGTTTTTATTAATAATTCAAAAAATATTCATCTTAATTCATCTTAAAGCCTCGGAAATGTAGCTTTGCTATTACTGATTAATACCAACATGAAACATTATACTTATAAAAATCAAGGAAAAGTAATAATACGTTTAATTTAGCTGTTCGACATTAAATCTTACAACTGCAAGTCACAATCGGAAATGTGAAGTTTTCGTGCTATTTTCTTTTAAATGAGCCTCAATGTGCCCTAAGATGTGTCTAAAATGTCACAGTGACCCAGCAACCACACAAAGTGTTATGAGTGTTATTTGTGCACACAATTTTAAAAATCAAGTTTCTTACAGTTGCTTGCTTGTTCTCTGTAAAAAAATTAAATTTGTGTGGATATATAATACTTCTGTGTTTACCTCTTGTTCATGGCAGAGAGCTTCCAGATGACCCAGCTGTTCAGTGGAGCACTGCCCTGATCTCGTCCCTGATCCTCAAACACATTCAAAACTACGCCATCAGTCTGGTAGGTGACTTCTAAAATCATTATTTTTGTCCCAGACCAGCTTATCCGGAAGAATAGTGTGTAGTAACTGTTTACCATCACAGTAGTGAAATTGAGACCAGTGGGAAGCCTCTTAAACCTATGAAGGTGTATAGAGTGCACTAACATTTTTTTAAGATACAGAAACCATGTGTGTATTTTATTTACGTTGTTCTCTAAGGATATCTAAAATGGTTTGGTCATTATTAATGATGTATTGAAAACAAATCGGTTCTTGGACACAAAAGAGACTGATAAAGGATCACGACGTTGCACATAGAATGGTTTTCATAATGTTTTTTTTTTTTATCACACTTTATTTTAATGTACAATTAATACTATTAACAAACCATAAACACACACTTAACTAAGAATTTTAGCTCAATAAACTACTAATTAGCTGCTTATTAATAGTTAGTATGGTAGTAGTTGGGTTTAGATATTGTATAGGATTAGGAATGTGAATAAGATTATACATTATATGTGTATATGTGTATTATATATATAACAGTTAATATCTTAATAATAGACATGTAATAATCCAGTAGTTAATGGTGGGAATTGTTAATTTAAGAGTAAAATGTTGTCTCTGGGAAACATCATTTGACAATTTTTTTTACATTTTTTTCTATAACATAAACTCTCACCTGAGACACTCTTATCTATTTACCTTTTAGATGCATTTGTTGTTTTTAAATAAACAAAACAACTTAAAAATGAATGTTACCTCAAGTATCGCACTGCAAAAATAGCTAAATTATCTAAAAATCTTTTAAATCAGGAAGCATTTTCTAGTAAAAATATTGTTTTGCTCTCTGAAATAATAACTCAAAATCAAGTGGGTTTTTTCCCTTCAAAACAAGCAAAATAATCTGCCAATGGGGTAAGTAAAGTAAGTGTCTTCTGGGTTTTGCTGTCATTCCTGCACAACTTTGTGAGCTTTGGGACAAACCAAAAAGGTAGTAAATAAGCATGCAATTAACAGAAGGTGAGTTAGGAAAATTACTGCCTCTCTGACAGAATTAGTCATATTGTTCCTCTTTTATTAACAGTGTTAAAATAAGCTTTTTTTCTCATCAAAAACACTCATCTTGGAAATCTATGGAAGGCAAAATAATGAACTTTAAGTCAGCTGTTTAAGTCTACCAGCGTGACTTTTTGTTTATCATTTCACCTTTTGGTTCTTGATCCTGTTTGATAGTGACAACAACCAAATGAATTTCTCAAAATGCAAAATAGGGACAGTTGTATTTAAAGTTCTACTCAATATAAACAAGCTAAAAGATGTCATTCTTTCAGACTTATTTTTACTAAACATGTATATCAGTTGTTTCTCTCTCTTCTGAAAGTGTAATGCTAGAAATCACAGAGAATATGGTATGTTTGGACACATATGTGTGACCAGATTGTTTTAGAAAAAGCAAATCCATAATAATCTAAAACCAAAATTCCTTATCTTAGAAATAAGTAAGACACATACCAAAATATTGTGACCTGTACCTGCATACTATTGTTAGCTTCATAAACAGGATTGCATCAGTGCAAATCACTCAAAACACAAATTAGGCACAAAGTCTCTATGGTTTAGATTAAGCTGTAGACCACCATAATCAGTCTTTGGTCACTGTAATATTATTTTGGTCAAAAATGTATGGTCTAAACACTAAAAAAACAATAATTTAGAGAATACCATATTTAAATGAGGTTGTGCCTCTTGAATTTTTACATTATGTGTGTGGCCAAAAGATAGAATTGTAATTGTTTACTAAAAATCTATTTGATTAACTTTAATGTTAAAAGGTTATATAGCAGATTTTCATAATTAAAGCAGAAATATTGGTGGAAATATTTGACCAGAATAGAAAGTTATGTTGTAAACGTGTGTCAAAGAGATTGAAAACAACTGAAGTTTATGACTTTCAGAGATTCCAGTGGTCATCTACTTGAAATAACTGATTCATCTTATTTATTTTTAAGTTTTCCTCATAATGTGGCTTTCAACAAGACCACATCAGCAGGATTAATTCACTAAGACAAGCTTTTCATTGCCCCCCTGTATTTAGCCCTAATTACACATGCTGTAATATCCCATAATACCATTAAAGCAGACACATGTGGTTCCCCAGGGTCACTGCTGGCAACCAATGCAGAGATATCCATCAGCCTGCACTTAGGACTTCCAGAAAAAGATCCCAAAAACATCTGAAATCAAGATTAGAACAAACATTTCCCCTCTTTCACCTCCTCTCTGTTTCTCACGTGTTCAGTTGAATGTTTTCCTTCTCCTTCCCGCTCCCCTTTTTCTCCGCCTGCATGCCATGAATATCCCAAGAAAGCCAAGCAGGGAAGGACTAGCATAAACAAGGCAGAAAAAAAAACAATGTTCTTGCAACATGACTTGGTTTACCTCCATCTACTATTGTCCATTATAAGTGTACATGTGAACGTTAATCAGTCTGACATGAAACCACACACTCACTCGCTAATACAGGCTGAATCTGCGCACGCTTTCACTGCAGCCGTAATGTTATGTTTGATTTAAGCCGAAGAGGCTTCGGGGATGGAAATACTGATGCTGAGCTGTAACATTACACTTCAATTTGACTTTGGCTTTCAGACGTGTGGGAAAAAGAGCGGTGGACGTCTTGTGCGCTTTACCGCTCTCTCACAAGGAGCAGAGGATTGTGGGTAGGGCACTTGTACACAAATAGACTGCTTTGGTTTAAACAGATGTGCAGTACTGCTGTGCTTATACCAGCCTCTGAATTTAAGAGATCCATGTGAAAGGTCTTTGACTTCTTATTTTTCATTCATTCATTCATTTTCTTTTCGGCTTAGTCCCTTTATTAATCCGGGGTTTCCACAGCAGAATGAACCGCCAACTTATCCAGCATTTGTTTTACGCAACGGATGCCCTTCCAGCTGCAACTCATCTCTGGTAAACATTCACAAACATACACTATTTACAATTAAGCCTACCCAATTCACCTATACCGCATGTCTTTGGACTTGTGGGGGAAACCGGAGCACCCGGAGAATACCCACACCAACACAGAGGGAACATACAAACTCCACACAGAAATGCCAACTGACCCAGCCGAGGCTTGAATCAGTGACCTTCTCACTGTGAGGCGATTGTGCTACCCACTGCGCCACCGTGAGGCCTGCATGTTAATTGCTTTACAAAATAATTAAGTGCGTGGATATATAGTGGTTGTAGTTAATGAGGCAGGAATAAGGGATGCAGAATATTATCTTGCACAAACAGTAAAGCATCAATAAGCACTCATCAATATGCAGGTTAATGTTTAAGCAGAACATGGTATAATATAATACTTATCCAATCTTAAGAAAACTATTTCGACATATGACTATTTGGAAAATAGACAATATGAAAATCTGGCATATAAAATGATGGGCACATTATGAATTCATTGTACCTTATTTTATGATGTGTGTACTTAACAGCTGCTTGCAGCGTACTCTACTTGGTTATATAAGATGTGGTATAGGAGGTGGAGTACTAGAGTACCTAGATATTACCTGATTTTTCTAATGACTATGAAAGTTACATAGATAGCCAAAGTTTTGAATCAGAATCAGAAAGAGCTTTATTGCCAGGTATGTTCACACATACGAGGAATTTGTTTTTGTGACAGAGCTTCTACAGCGCAACAGAATTACAGAGACAGGACAAAAAACAGATAATAAATATATTCAAAAAATAGAAGTAAGTGTTAAATGCAAATATTGACAAGTGTATGTACTGGTGGATTACTATATACAACGTTATATGTGCAGCTGTTACGTGCAAATTGGCATGTAAGGTGTATTGTTAAATAAGTGTGTGTAACAAGTGTATTTGTATTTGTTATGTGCAAATTGGCATGTAAAGTGTGTTGTTAAATAAGTGTATGTGTGTGTAAAAAGTGTATAGCAAGTAGTGATGTTGGTTCCACAATTATTATCATCAAGTGTTCATGAGATGGGGCGCCACGGTGGCGCGTGAGTAGCACGTTCGCCTCACAGCAAGAAGGTCGCTGGTTCGATCCCCGGTTGGGGCAGGTCCCGGTTGGGCCAGTTGGCATTTCTGTGTGGAGTTTGCATGTTCTCCCCGTGGTTGCGTGGGTTTCCTCCGGGTGCTCCGGTTTCCCCCACAGTCCAAAGACATGCGGTACAGGTGAATTGGGTAAGCTAAATTGTCCATAGTGTATGTGTGTGAATGAGAATGTATGAATGTGTTTCCCAGAGATGGGTTGTGGCTGGAAGGGCATCCGCTGCGTAAAACAAATGCCGGATAAGTTGGCGGTTCATTCCGCTGTGGCGACCCCAGATTAATAAAGGGACTAAGCCGAAAAGAAAATGAATGAATGAATGAATGTTCATGAGATGGATTGCCTGAGGGAAGAAACCGTTTCTGTGTTGGGCTGTTCTGGTGCGCAGTGCTCTGTAGCGTCGACCAGAAGGTAACAGTTCAAAGAGGCAGCTTGCTGAGTGTGAGGGGTCCAGAGTGATTCTGGCAGCCCTTCTGCTCGCTCTGGATAAGTACATTTCTTGGAGAGTATGGAGGGTTGTACCAATGATTCGCTCAGCAGTCCGAACTATTCGACGTAGTCTTCTGAGGTCAGATTTGGTAGCTGAGCTAAACCAGACAGTTATTGAAGTGCAGATGACTGATTCAATGATGGAGGTGTAGAAAACTATTCATTATTACCAATTTGCTATTCATTATTACCATGACATGATTTAACACACTGTAACATTGTTAATAAGGCATGATACATGCACTACAATATAAATACAGTCAGAGATATAACCAAAAATGTATTTTCATCTTTGACCCTTTTGTACGAGCCTAGACACATTTAATATTTGCTTTTCTCACAGACAAATGTCACCAAGTGCACACAATTTCAGTCTGTCAACTCTAAAGCAATCATTTATCTTTTTAAAAGGTTATGTAAATACTTTCAGGTTGGTTTTTATTGATGCAAAGTTAAACTAACTGAACCACATCATGCAGTTGCAGCCTAGTGTACCTGTGCGTAGATGTTTTGAAAGACGTAGATCAGGTGTGAAATAATCAACCCTTCAGATAATACATTTGACTTTGTGTCATGCATACTTTGTAGAATCCTGTTGCAGCTTGATTGTGAGCATTTGTTCTCTGTCTGTGTGTTTCTCCTCTTCACTCACGTTCATTAATATTCTCTGAAAGCTGACTCACTCGCCTCGTTGTGTTTGGCATCAGTCTGCATACCTGCCACAATCTATTATTTTGTTATCCATATTTTCCTCCACCCTTGGCGCTCTCAAGCTACGAGCCCGTTTGGAAAGCAAAGACAGAGTCCCTCATCTGGTGACGCAGCAAACAACGCACAGATAGAAGTCTTTCCACACAGTTCTGGCAGCATCTCCCACCAAGTCCACTGCTGAGTCTTCAAATTACTGCTTTTCTTTGGCTTGTGTTTCATCTTATTTTCAAGCTCTTTTCTTTTGTTTGTTTTTTGCTCTTGTGTTCACCTTTTCACCCCTGTTCTTCAGAGGAAAGAAAGAATGCAAACGCGGGGAAGAAAGCCTGCAAGTTTAACTTCTGTTCTTTGGTATTTGAGAAAAGAAAAGTTACAGTTGATCTTTCCAACAAATCGTTGAACTTGCATTGGAGTTAGAAGAATGTTATCACTGATCTTCAAATAGTAAAATAATCATATTTGAATGTTTTAGGCTGTGTTGCAACTTTTTGACCAGAAATTTTAAACTGTTTTCTATTTCAGTGCATTTTGAAGTGTAAATAATGCTCAATTTTCAGCAGCCATTAGTCCCGTCGTCAATGTCACACACAATCTTTTAGAAATCACACTCAGAAATAAAGGTAAAAAAAAGCTGCCTCTATTGCGTGATCTTTTCGAAAGGTACACATTTATACTTAGTTTTCGTATTAATACCTAAAATGTACAAAAATGTACCTTTTGAAGAGCCCTAGTGACTGTTCTGAGAGTGCATGCTGAATAGGGTACTTGTTAATTCATTTCTTGTTACTAATGTTTGTAACCCATTCTATGAAGCTCATGCTTATAATGAATTATATTTCTTTTATTATTTCAATGCAGGCTCATTCTGATTACGTATCCATATATACATTTCTGGAGAGCGCCAAATATGTGCCAGAATCTACGTTTTTTTTGCAGTTTTTGTTTTCACGAATCCACCAGAGGCCGCTGTGTATGCTTTTTGAGATCTCAAATTTCTCTTGCGAGTGCCGTTCGCGCTTGCTGTTCTTGCGTAAATCCTCCAGAGGCCATTGTCGACTGACTGACTTACTGACTGACTGACTGACCTAACCGATCTTTGCCAGACTCGAAACCCGTCGTCGTGGTCAATTTCGCTCTGCAGCTCAAATCCTCTGACCTCTGTGGCCAGCCACTGAACAAACTGGTAACAGCAAAAATGCCGTCCACACAGAGGTAAGCAGTCAGCTAGTATTCGTTTTAAAGACAAAATGCAGCCATACGTTTCTCTTTCTACATAATTTGCGATCTCCATTAATGTATATAGAGGTACTTTTAAGAACGCGCCTATATTGTATTATTTATAATCAATCATAACAATTTTATAAATGTATCTATAAAGACAAAACATTTTTTACACTGTATTATAATGAAAGATATAGCTCTACTTTTATAATAGTGTTATTAGTACTTACTAGTGATGCATTTGATTTTTCAATGCACATGTTAATAACACACAATACATGATTAATTAGTCAGTCATGATTTTATTTATAAAGATGCAGTCTGTAATGTCAAAATGCTGCTATGCTAAAGACTCCATACTTTAACAGATTTTATTGTCAAATAAATGAATGGTTATCGGCGCATATAGCCTAGTGGTTAGTGCGTCAACAAATGGCACCGAGGTGCTCGCGGCTACCCGAGTTCGATTCCTGGCTCGAGGTCCTTTGCCAATCCTTCCCCTATCTCTGATCCCCACACTTTCCTGTCTGTCAATCTCCACTGTCCTATCAATAAAGGTGAAAAAAATAAAATTAATGAATGGTTTTATATTATGGATAAGAGCACTATATCTTATAATACTTAAGTCATCATACAATTAATATCCTTTAGAAATGCATTATTTATAACTGCCATTGTAATGCAATATGAGGTTTGTTGTATCTAGTTTTAGAATGGTTATAAATAATTATAAACAGAGCTTTAATTCATTATAAGCATGAGCTTCATAGAAAGTGTGGATTTCTTTGAGTAAAACTTTCAATTGAACAACATTTATTTGAAAAAGGACGTCCTTGATCTCCCTTTAATTGATTTTATGCATCAGTTGCTAAATAGATATATATTACTTTATTTCACGAACAGTTTTCTAACCCCAATTGAAATATGAGTGAAGGTTGAAGTATTGTTTATGGCTGATTCAGGATATCTAGTGCATTAACTAATTGAAACTTCTTGTAAAGTTTTATCTTTACACTCTAATAGAGTGGTGCAGGAATGAGGTTAAAACCCAGAGGAATAAATTTGCCATGGGTACACTCAAAATATATATAAATATTTTATATAAGACATTTTAAACCTTATTTTAAACAAACCAAATTTTTTTGTTAATTAAAAACCTCCATTGTGTGTTTCCACAGGTTTTGACGTTTGATGGCAGAGGTGTGAGTGGACATGCCAATCATATTGCCATCTACAAGACCCTCAGGTATCCTCAGATTTACCTCCACAACAACAGGACATTAGGATTTAGTTTGAAGCGTTGATATAAATAGGGACATTGTTCTCATTTCTGAAAATAATTTCATAGCTTAGGCAGGAATAGAGATTTTCTGTTTGATGTGTCTTCAAAAAGAAACAGACTAACATTGTTTATTTGTCTTTACCTCAATTATTCTTAATAGAGTGAGCTTAGATGAACCGACAAAGAGCCTCGTTCACTCTTTTTTTATAAGTGAAACAGTCTTTGAAAACAGGTGATGATCTTTGGTCAAGCTGTCTTTGGTCAACAAGCTTTACTATCTAGATTCTTTCTGCAACATACTGTATGTGTGTTAGTCCATGACTGTTCCCAAACTAGATATAATTCACAATAACCAGCCAGCCTATTGGTCTAAACTGGTCTTGCAGTAGATGTCAGATCTGAACATGCCCAGACTCTGACTTGCAACTGTCAATCAGAGAAAGTTAGTTTGTCTGAAGCACTTCCTAAAGACTGTCTACCCCATTGCACATTCACACAGAAGTATCATGTTTGTTACAGTCATAACATCGATCTAACAGAAGAACACATAGCCACAGGTGAATGCACAAGTGTACAAAATCTTTGTAGGATCTGCAAGATGATTTTTATTGTTAATGTTTGGAGTCAGGAAAAATTCATTAATACTTAAAATATTTTAGCAAATATGCATTCATTTGATCAAAAATTAATTGTAAAAGTAAAGTAAAATCCACAAAAGTGTCTCTATTTATCTATTTAGAAGATTTCTATTTCAAACAAACAATTTTCTTTTGAGGGTTTTATTTAACGCAGGTATTTCACTTTTGCGCAGCACCACTGGTCAATAATAATCGGAAATGTATATAATTGATGCTACTAAGTACCTTGATACAAATGCATGCCAAATATGCAAATTATAATGATATTTGAAAGAGCATGTGACATTGAAGTCTAGAATAACAATGTAAAATGTAAAAAATTCAGTTTAGATTGAGGAATAAATCATATTTTGTGCAGAATTTAGAATATAATCATTTTAAATTGTAAAAATAAGTAAAACTAAATATGATGCAATAATAAAACTATTTGTATTTAGCAGTTGTACCTTTGCTAAGCATCTTCAAGGAACAAAATCACCTACCTCAAATTGTAGTGTAATATATACACACACATACATTCATCCATTCCACACATACTGTATATACAAACATAAAAATATTAAATTAACCTCATCAAGAGAATAATAAAATAAAGTAATAAAATATATATATATATATGATAAAATATTAGTATTAAATAAAGAAACATATTCTCTCAATGATGCAGAACCTCTAGAATTATGTATATGTTATATTATGGATAATTATATTGTCATTATGGAAAAGGCCAGCCATTTACTCCATTTCTTTTCAAAGATCTGTTTTTGTGGGGCGCCACAGTGGCATAGTAAGTAGCACGTTCGCCTCACAGCAAGAAGGTCACTGGTTCGACCCTCGGCTGGGTCAGTTGGCATTTTTGTGTGGAGTTTGCACGTTCTCCCTGTGTTGGTGTGGGTTTCCTCCGGGTGCTCCGGTTTCCCCCGCAAGTCCAAAGATGTGTGGTAGAGGTGAATTGGGTAGGCTAAATTGTCCCTAGTGTATGAATGTGAATGAGTATGTATGGATGTTTTCCAGGGATGGGTTGCGGCTGGAAGGGCATCCGCTGCGTAAAACAAATGCTGGATAAGTTGGTGGTTGATTCCGCTGTGGCGACCCCGAATTAATAAAGGGACTAAGCCGACAAGAAAATGAATGAATGAATGATCTGTTTTTGTAATCGAAGTGTGTGTGTCCTTTTTTCCATTTTCTCAACTTCTGCTATTATTTTGAACCATTCGTCTTTAGTTGGTGGGTCCTCTTTATACCATTTAAGGGTTCTAGCTTTTTTTACTAGCTGTCAATAATGTCTTAAATGGATATCTGTCGAATAAGTTTCATTTTGAATTGTTAGAAATTTGTACAATATCTTAAGTAGGTTCTGGAAAGAGGTATTTAAAATTAACTTTATTTTGTCCTTTATAATTCTTTTATTAAAGATAGAGACAAATTTGTACCCAAAAGTATGCATTTAACTCTATCTAGTTATCATACCATATCATAAAAACATTCCTGCAGAGCATCAAAACACTAAATCAGATTAGAGGGACAAAAAAATAAAAAAAAACAGATCCACAGTCAATTCACCATGACTGCAGGACTCTCTATGCCCAATACTATACACTCTGAATGAATCCTATTTCCTTTCTTCTGCAAATGGGTATCAAAGTTGAATCATTGATATCATTAATATGGGTAATTGAGGCATATGCTGAAAAGGGGATGATGTTTTTTGCAGGCTTGAGGCAGTGACTTACATAAGGACTAGCAGTACAATCCGAACAAACAGTGGTTAGTTATTGAGCAATATTTGGTTTGAGGAAACCGAGCCAGTCTTCTCGGACATCTGTCTCTTCTGTGCTGTTGTAGATGAATTTATTTGTGTGCAGCGTGTGTGTGTGTGTGTGTGTGTGTTAGTGAGAGAGAGAAAGGAAGCAGTGGTGAAGTTGGCTCTGGGATGGCGTCGTCTCAGTCTGAGCTCGGCCAACACAGGTGGTGTGACTGGGAGAGCCAGGACATGACAGACACTTCCAGGAACTGCATGTGGATTTAGAGCTCACTCTAATCTGAGAAAAACCCAAACCTCAGGAAGTGTGTGTGTGTCTGTGTCCGTCTGTATGTGTGTGTGTTTGTGTGTGTGTAAAGTTTTTAGTGGTTTACAAGGACAGATGTAGTATGACCTAGGTATTACAACATTGAGGTGGTTTATGAATACATGTCCTTGTAATTCTAAACACTTAAAAAACATATGTAGCAGGAAACATATTCAATGTATTTTGACATTCAAAATTTGCCACAGGTTTACTGTATAGAATACATTAGGCCTATAGAGAGTTCTTGTAAACCACCAATGCCAGTGTGTGTGTGTGTCTGTATGCATGCTTAAGACTATAACACACACTGAATGATTGGAGAGAGAGAGAGATACCCTTCAGGAGACTGCAGGCATATAAAAATGAATATCACTATCAGAATTCACAAATTGTGATTAGAAAGTACTTTAATGTGCCCTATCATGCAGTTTGGAATTAATTGAGTGTGTAATTAATTAAGTTTAATTAATAAATTGCTTTGTACTTATAATGTGATATGCAACATGAAAAATATTGATAAAAAGAACATTTTTAATGACTGAAACGAACAGAAAAGATGAAGATAAATATTTATTGGTTGATCTAATATAATTATTTACTCATCCTCTACTTCCAAACCTTTTTGAGTGTCTTTCATCTGTTGAACACACATGAAGATAGTCAGTTAAGTCAGATATATGTGCAGTACTAGCTTTAAATTAAATATATAAGTAATGTTTTTTGTAAACTTACTGTTACTTACAAGTAAATCTGTGGTTTTTAATTACATTTTATTGCAGTGTATTTACCATATTTCTACCCAGATTAACTGATGAAAATACATTCTTAATGAATTTATTGTTGTTTTATAAAAATTATTCTAATGGTAAAGAACTAAAAAAAATTTAAGATGAATCTATAGAAAATCATTATTAATATTTGTACATCAGTTTATATCTTGGTCATCATTATAAATAAACAAAAGTAATAGTTTAGAATATATGTTGAAACATATGTGCTTGTAACTTTGGTATATTAATAATATATTTTTTTTCCCTGTCTTCGACAACAGTCATCTAGCTTCTGCTGGACGTATACATGAAGGTGAGTCTCATTACATTCATTGTTTAATTATACACTTAACATGATATTATGTTTAATGTTATTTTTGTTGATAATTTAGAGTAAGACTAGAGTCCTGTTTCAGAAAAGAAGTTAAGTGAAAACTCAGAATATGTTAACCCTGAAATGAGAGAAACTCTGGGTTTTCCATTTCAAAACATCAGGTTTGTCAACCTCGGGAAAGCAGGGTAAGTCAAGCCTGTTTCTGAAAGAGAGGTAACATTTACTCAGAGTCAGTAACTTACTTTGTGAACCTAACCTGGTCAGAAGCAGGTTTTATCCTCTAATCCTCAGAAACTAAAGAGTTTCTGTCGGTCTCCTCCCCTTTTTTAAAGACAAAGCATATTTCTCACCTTAGCCTTAGTCATTCATTGCCTACATTTCAGTCACTCAAAGAACAAAGTTACGAGAAAGGCTTATCCTTTTTAATAATAATTATCTTAAATTCACTGAGCTTCGACAGAGACATGTACTGTAACTAGATTAATGGAATTATTACTCATTCTAGAAACTATTTTTAGTACTGCTTACATTCTAAATGTCATATCAACCTCAACCACACTTGATCAATAATAAAGGCAGACACACAAGTGCACTTAAATCTATTAAAAACTCAATTTTAGAAATTTTATCTTAAACTGATCAACGTGTAAAAGTGGGAACCTTAAATTAAACATTTCCACTGAACATTAAGTTACAGTTATTTGCATTCTTGTTTTGTCAGATTTGTCGTAGAAACTATGCCGTAGCCTATTTTATGTAATTTAATGCAATTATATCTGGAATAACTTCAAAATTACGGCCAATTCCCCACTTTTTCAAGTGAAAAGTGAATCAACGTCACACATTAAATTACTTTTTTTTATTATACTTAGATATTTAAATACTACAAATATTTTAAATGTGAACTTACGCATTAACTTTAGCAGCTATGTTTTCCCACGCTGTCTGTTTGGCCGATGCAGTGGTGTTGCTTTTTTTAATATATGGTCATATTTGCTATAACTTTGCATGAGCACATCCAGTTCAACTGAAGAAAAAGGTGACTCGTAATATCTGCGCTCCACTGATAATGCCTTTTTATAGTCATGGTGTGTGCGCTTAACTCTGAATCAGTCTACTCAGACTTGATTGTTTAAACTCCGGGTTGGTTGAACCTTATTACTGAAACATGCCCTAAGTGTTTTAACTCAGGTTTTGGCATCATTGATTTAAGTTTATTCAGCATTTGTTAGAGTTTAATCTAAACTTTGTTTTAGAGCTTTAACTTTTAAGGAACAGGTTTGAAGGCATAGTTCACCCAAAAATGAATATTTACTCATTATTTTCTCGCCCTTAAGTGGTTCCAAACCTTTATGTCTTTATTTTGTTGTTCAGAAAGCTGAAACACTGTGACAATTGACACCAATAGCAGGAGGTCAATGATTGCAGATTTCCAGATTTCTCCCAAATATCATCTGTTCTGTTCAACAGCGAAAAGAAACTGTTGTTTATGACAAGTAAAGATGAGTAAATGATGACAGAATTTTCAGTTATGGGTGAACTACCCCTTTAAGACACCTCTTCAGTGGTGGTGCTGGTTGTATGTTTTCTAAGCAAAGTACTCCATCCACTGGTGCTCTTCATTTAGTTCACTCTGGGAAACACCAGCATACTTCAATGAACAGTTTCCAGGAGTTACATCTGAGCTAGCTCAACCTTTTCTTACATCCAAGCAAGAAAGCTCCTGAAGTCGTCCTGATATGTCTCCTTTGTCTGAATGAAAAGAAAAAGAAACAAGGTTTCATCAGAGCAGAACTGATGCAATAGAAACGGTCAGTTCACTACTCCGGCCACTAGGAGTCAACCTACTTTCACATGATTCAGGCTCAGAGGGTTACATTTTAAATATGTTCAAAGAGTTCTTATCAGACAGTGTTTTATTTCTTCTTCAGTTTTTTACTGATTTTTTAAACTGACAAGTTTTATTTTCTATTTAGCTTAAATTTCCAACTGAATTTCTTTCTCAGTGTCGACTCCATACTAAGGGGTAGTTGCTAGTGTTTCCCATCTGTTTCTGGCTGGATCTTATTTTACATAACGGATCCTCTGTGTACTCTTTTGACTCAGAGTATTTCTTTAATCAGCCAGATCTTTTTTTCTGATGAGCCTGTCATTATCTCTCAGTAGGTTTCTCTTGTGTCCACATTCAGAGGCTTGTTCATGCCCTTTATGAAAATCTTTGCCTAGGAAGCTTTGTAAAATCACTAAATATAGTCAAATATGGCATGTACAGTAATAATACTGTCAAATATTATTACAATTATAAATATTTTCTATTTGAATATATTTTATTTCAACTTATTTTGATGTTACTAAAGCCATTTCCAAAAATCATTATAATATGCTGCTCAATAAATATCTATTATTATCATTATTATTGAATGTTATTACCATTACTTTAATATTTAATTTGAATAATATTTGATAAAATATAGTTCTTAATATTAAATTTTATAATATTAATGTTATAGTTCTTAATAACAACAATAATAATAATAATAAAAACTTAATATTTTATTTTATTTGAATAAATGTATTTTATATGTAAAATACATAAAATAGAAACCTATTACAGTATAAGTATTCAGATTTCATTGATAAAACCAGTCAATATGTAGACCAGTGTTTCTCAACCTCATTCCTGGAGGACCACCAGCTCTCCACATTTCCATTTCTCCTTAAGCAAACATACGTGATTCAGATCATCAGCTTATTACCAGAGACTTAAAGACCTGTAATGGGTGTGACAGACAAAGAAGACATCCAAAACATGCAGTGCTGGTGGTTCTCCAGGAACGTGGTTGAGAAACACTGATGTAGACAACCCCACTGTCACATTGAAGCAGCTTAATGCCACTACTGTCTCTTTAAAATGATGTGTTAAGTCCTTATCCCATAAAAATGAATGACTTTCTGGGGAGAGCCTTTACTAATGTTACACTTTTTATTCATCTGTACCCACAGGTTGCCAGATCTTCTCCCTTCACTCCATTAGCATCATCAGGAAGTACCTGTCCATCCTAGAGCTGCCGGTCAGCTGGCTCCTCCCCTCTGACTTCTGCTGTGTCATTGGACGAGAGGACTATAAACGTGCCAAGGTGTGTCATGAAACATGTGCTTTAAGAGCATAGTTCACCCAAGACTGAAAATTCGGTCATCGTATTCTCACCCTTCAATTGTACCAAACCTGTTTAAGTTTCTTTCTTCTATTGAACACAAAAGAGCTGAAAATCTGTAAGCATTGACTCTCATAGTATTTGTTTTTCCTCCTATCGATGTCAATAGGGTTTTCAACTTACTTTAAAATATCTTCTTTTGTGTTCAACAGACAAACAAGACAAGGGTGAATGTATAGTGAGTAAATTACTGTCCCTATAACAAAGAGCTTCGTCTTAGACATAATGACCTCTGAACTAAAACAAACCACCCTGCATCAGTATTGAGCAGAAATGATGATATATCCCTTCCAAACCGTATGAGTTTGTCTTGTTTTTCAGTTTTTGAAGTACATCCATGTTCACAAGTAACCTCAGGCTAAAGACTAATGGCAGACTATGAATACAACCCATTCAAAAGCCCCTGCTCAAAAACAAAGCTGTATTGCTGACTAATGCATTGGTACTTTGATCCTTTACTGTAAGCATTAACTAATCCAGTCCAGAGGTCTCTGAATGACGCAGTTCCTCGGTCTGACCTGCCAAAGTCTCAACTAGCTGTACCAGTCCGGCAACAAAATGGAGAAATACAGTTATTAGTTTGTTTAGCATTTGCAAGGATTTGGATTTATTCTTATTTTATTTAATTTTCAAAGTGCCAAGACAAAATGACATGTCTGATGTAATGCAAAGTTTCAAAAGAACCTGGGAATCAATTTCTGCTGATGGCAAGCAGTAATTAGATATATTCTCACAGTTTGCTGTATGTCAGTCACATTGTATGAAAACAAATAAATACACACCAAACTGTAGCTTATCAATAGGCAAGCAACGTTTTTTTTTTAGAGTTCCTAGAACCATTTGTGAAAGTACATGCTTTTTATGGTGTTCACAATGTAGGAACGGGGAACAATTTAAGGGGGACCTAATTATTGTTTGTCAGAATAGTTGGCAGTGCAGACAGATAGCATCATTATGTTTCAGGGTTCACAGAAGTTCGAGTTCCAGCTCGTGGACCTTTATGATCCCTCCCACCCTCTGTTGCTCCAAATTTGCTTCTTGACTACATACTGTCCTATTATAATGAAAGCAAAAACACCAAAAATAAAGTATAGAGTACTGTTTATCCTAGCATAATAGGAACTATCAGTAAATACATGCTGATTTTGGGCAAACCACGCTATAAGAAACATCAGCCCAATATTTTAAAGTGTTTTAACTAAGTCATACACACACAAAGCTAATATTAGTGCACTTTTGACATTGTGTTCTTTTTTCAACCATCATAAAGTTTTAAACTGTAATGTTGTAGCATGTGATTTGGTGGCTAGTCCACCTTTTTGCTGCAATCGCATATCTATAGTGTCTACATTGTTTAATTTTATCAAATTCTTTGCTTGATGTCCCTTTCGGTCAGCATAAGTCACCATAAAGTGTAAATGTAACCATATTATGGGTCGATTAGTGGTATTGTCAAAATACATACTTTTTTTTTTTACAGACTTTTTTCAAACGTTCATTTCTGAAAGCATTTTCATCTGCAGATTACACTTATATCTACTCATGGACATATCCTGTGATAGACAATGTTTCAAGTTAAATCCAGTATCTTTGTGTAAGTGTAATTGCTTGCTGAAGAGCTTGACGCTATGATCACTGTAGCCAATCACAGTCATATCTGTTGAGCACATGAACACAATGGCCAATGAGTGGTGTTTGACAGCCTGGTCTACAGTAGAGCTGAGGATCTTTGCCCGAACCCGACAGGACTCGACAGGTTTGGGCTTAATTTTAAATGGGGTCGGGCCGGGCTCTGGCTTACGCTGTAAATGAACAGTCATGTGATGCATTTCGATTATCGCGAGAGTGTATAGGCTAATGTTAGCGTTACTCTTCAATTATTCAGCTTCACCGTCGCCTTAAAGCCGGATTGTGAAGTGGCGAAACAAATCCCGCAGAGCCTTTATCTTAATTTCGTTATTACCAAATACTCATCATAATTTAGAATTTATTTTAATTTAATTTGTTTGAAAATACTTATTTTTATTGGTGTGTTGGCCAATTTAATGGCTAAGTGTATGTACCTGGGCCTATTTAGAGTGCTGAGATGTTACAATGTTACAGAGGACTTATTTTATTTCTTTGTTCCAACTACTAAGGGGCTGTAAACAAGTTGAGACTTTTAAAAAGCTGTCAATCAAAATGTACTTTTCAGGCTTGGGCCGAATTCTCTTGGGCTCGGGCTCTGGCCCAATCGGGCCTAACTTTTATGGCCAGATTACAGCTCTAGTCTTCAGTGTTCAAATTCCTAGGCCTGAATAAAAAAAATCAAGGGATAGTTCACCCAAAAATTAAATCTCTGTCATTTACCCATACGTCACATCAAAATCTATTTTTGAGCTTCTAAGTTTGGAAGAATGCTGTTCGCTGGAATCCATGGGCTTCCATAGTATGTTTGTCCTACTGCGACAGTAAATGAATACCATCAACCAGCATTTTGTAGATTTCAATATTGAGTGAACTATCCCTTTAAGTTCTTAAGAACTAGCCTGGTGGTGAGTTCCAATAACTGGGTTGCTGTTAATGCCTGGTGCAAAAGTTATAATAGTGAACTGTACCAAAAAACAGTCTTTCTAGGTGAACTAAGGTATCAACCATATCAGAGTAACCTAAAAAATTGGTCTGGGGTACGGTTCATTGGTACACAATCAAGTTTAGCAAACTTAGTATTAGTGTTTACCTCTCATACTGGAAAAGAAGCAAAGCAAGTAGAACTGGAGGGATTACATGAAGCCCTTTTAAAAAATGTAAGGCATTGCTCAATTGCAATCTGATCATTTTTCTCTCTTTTCTTCTTCCCTCAGAAAGCCATGTTCTGTCATCGCTCTCAGCTGCTGTGGTTCCGCCGGCTCTACATAATCTTCTCACGCTACATGTTTGTAAACACATTCCAGGCCATCACAACGGAAACCAAAAATGTGAAGATTTATTAGCTTAGACTATCTTGGACACTATTCCTGTACATGCAGGACTATGCACTGACATTTAGTAAACATTTACTTTACATTTCATTCCATTTACGCTGTCATTCAGTCACTAAGTAATGGCAGCGTTAAAAATAATGTTCAGTCTACTGACATTATTTAGAATTGTTGGCATATAGAACCTCACATATTTTATCAAATATTCTGAAAGATTTTTTCTGGAGAGGCTTAGTCTTCTTAAGCACTTTATTTAAAGTTGAATCCAAAACACAGACTGTGCCTTTAAGAAATGCAGGGTGGAAAGAGCTGAATTTTATTTTGGATATTTTGTTTACGTTTGCTGTTCCTGCTGTTGTTAAACTGAATGTAGAGTTAAAGCACTGTTCCAAACCTTAAGTACTGTACCAAATCATCTTATTCAGAATGCGTCTGTAAATCTAACAGTTTGTTCTCTTTAGTTTTGTACATACAGCAATATAAAACAAATGTGTTGCAAATGAATTTCATGATAGGAGTAATGACTCCATGAAACTGTTAGATGATCGTAGTTGTTTCTTGACAAGTTAGTTTTAATGGTTGTCCTTATACATGCATAACAAAGGTAATACATAAATGGGGTTGATATCTTTCCTCTTTCATCTACATAAAGTTCTCCCAAATGACTCGAGTGTGGTTTCATTCGGTTTTACTATTTTCGTGTGATGCTGTTAAAACAAAACATGTCTAAATGAATTAGGATGTTACAGGTAAGTACACATCAATAAGCCCATCATTTTATCATCATAAAATCATGCTATTCCTATATTTACAAGAAAGCTGATGTTTTCATTCTAGACAGTATGCTAATTCACTCAGTTCAGCATGTGTTAATTTATCAAGCAGTCATTTAGTTAATTATTCAGAAAATAAATGTCATGCAAATATCTAGAAAAGTGAATTTTGGCAACTTTTAGGAGTGCACTAACATATACATTATGAGCTTAAACCAATACCCGAACCCAAACTGTGATTCAGTGTTAATAATGCATCAATAAACATGTCTTAAGCAGGAAAATACATGTTAAGTCCTCTTGCTGAAAGTCTAACTCACAGGTGTCAAATTCAGATCCTGGAGGGCCGCAGCTCTGCACAGTTTAGCTTTAACCCTAATTAAACACACCTGATCAAACAAATTGAGTCCTTCGGGCTTGTTTGAAACCTACAGGTATTGAACAGTGTGTTAAAGCAGGGTTGGGACTAAACTGCAGAGCTGCGGCTTCCAGCAACTAGCTTTGACACCTGTGGTCTAACAGATCAAATGACCACTGGAAACAGAGAGTTATGTGTTCTGTGTTGTTGGTTTTGACATATTTTTTATAGTCTTATGCTCCTGCATACTTTCCTCCCAGTTCTGTCCACAGAAATCCTCTACGGTCACACTGTTTACCGTTCCAGGGTCCAAACAATGAGGTGCCACACCTGTAAACACAAGCAGAATATATGTAAAACCCACTATAAATAACAGCAAACCATGTGGTGCTCCGCTCTCTGCATAACTTACCGAACCCATCAGGGTTGGAGCGTGGAGTGTAGAAACTCTGGACGCCGCATGTTTTGCAGAATGTGTGTTTGGCCATGTGTGTGTTAAATGTGTACGTGATTATGTTGTCTGATCCCTATGAAAACATCAAAATTGTATAGGTTAACATTATATGCCATATTCTAGTCTACTATACCCTGTGTATATACTTCAAATCATAAACAGTACCTGCAGCAAGGTGAATTGGGATTTTGGCACGATGAAGTGACGATTCTGTTTCTTTGTGCAAATGCTGCAACTGACACACAACAGCAGTTAGCATACATACCTCTTGCATACATTGGCTGCGTCTGAAACCGCATACTTCCATACTATACAGTACGCTAAAAACAGTATGCGAGCCGAGTAGTATGTATGAATTCATAGAATTCGAAAAATCAGTATGTGAGAAGTACCCAGATGATATACTACTTCCGGCGAGATTCTGAAGTGCGCATCCCATGCACACTGCACTATTCCATGATGCCCAGCAAGAAAATTCATGAATGGGAGTGAAGCGATGCAACTGACACAGGTAGGTCACATTCTCACATTCATACTGTATAGAACATACTTTTCTAATGGCCGAGCAGTACGTTTAAATTCAAATGCAGTACCTACTGAGTAGTAGGCGGTTTCGGACGTAGCCATTATCTTTTGCTTTTAATTCAATAAAGGAAATGGGACTGCCTTGATGTAGTTGAGATTAGCTCTGTCTGCTCTGGTGTCCCTTCAGAGGTCGGTTTTAGGCCCTCTACTTTTTTACATTATTTTTCACATTTTAGCCCCATTTTCTGATCTCTCAACCTAAATTATCATGAGTATGTCATCAAAACACAGGTTTATAGACATTCAAGTGTATAATTCAAGTACTCATAATTCGTTTTTCCAAAATACTATCAGGGTTCATACACATTTTTACAACATTATACATGGTAAAAGAAAACAAGTTCAAATTTATAACAGCATATCGTAAAACACTCAACAAACTATTTAGTTTCAATTAATTTTTATATCTATGTAAAATGTATTTAGATAATATATACACAGCACCAATAATGTGAGAGTATGTGATTGGCCAAGGACAGAAAAGAAGTAAATAACCTATATTCAAGTATACAGATATCGGTTTTCCATGACTTTTCCAATACTTTGTAGGTTTTTCTGTTTTTCCAAAACTTTTCCAGGTCTGGAAAATGCCATTTCAAAATTCCATGACTTTTCCAGGTTTTCCATGGCCGTATGAACCCACTTTTTACTACCTCAAAAATTCTGCAAAATTGCACCCTAATTGTATAATTGTAATTTAAGTACATGCTTATTACTCCAGTATTAAAAGGCTCTTGCGTTGATCAGGTTGACTTTAAAATTATGATGCTTATTTTTACTTGTTATTTTCTCAAAACACATCTAAGATCGATGGAGGATGCTTTTTCTTTCTATCACTTCCTGAAGCTGCTTTAAAAAGGCGATTTACTTAATAAGGTTTATTATTAATAATAATAAATAAAAATTATAATTCAACAAAATTGAATACGCATAGAAATGTTTAAATTTTGTTTGTCTGGACCTATGTCAAGTCAAATTCATGCATGTCTCTAATCACCCAGATGACATGAAAAAAAATATAGAGAGAAAAATATAAAAAATACTATAAAGTTATTATAGCATTCACTGTATAATCACTGTAATAAATACTTAAGTGTACTTTAGTTTTTACTACAGTAAACTGGTGTAGTGTAGTATTGTGTGTGTGTGTGTGCGTGTAATAAATTTATATTTAAAGGGTTGCACAATATATCGTTTTAGCAATGCGCAATATTCACATCACAGGATCTGTAATGTGGAGTTAGCAGAGTTATAGCTGACCAGGTACAATCGTGGAGTCATTTCAGTTTAACCATAAAAATGAGAACGTTTATTATTTGTGTGTGTTTAAAGGCTTGTGACTGTGTAAGCACTTTAAATGGGCTTAAAGCATTTGGGCACAAGGAATTATTGCATTTTGTAGCTTTAACAAAAGTTTACTTTATATATATATATATAATGAAAACAATACAACTTTATTGTTTGTTTGATTATTTTACTTCTGTACCTGAATTTATACTGTAAACTCCATTTGCTTTACTGTATTCATCTATGCTGGCAATTGGTCTATTATATTTTCTGCAGATAATATATAGTAGGATATTTAAGCCAACTATAAATTAGCCTACTATGGTATTTTTTATTCCCACTGCCAAGCAGTTTAGTTATTTATTGTTTTAAAAGGCTCACTGTTGCTAATGTTCAGAAAGCCTTCCATGTGATCAGTCATTTTGCCAAGCTTTTTGTACTGCTGGAGCCTTACTTGCAATTGAACACGTGTAAATCTGGGGCGCTCCACACCTCAAAACGCACCGCGCCGCAGTGACAACCTCCGGTGTGTTTCACAAGACCATCAGGCGACCTGAAAACAACACATCATTTAGAGCACAACTGTGCCTCATAAATTTAATGTATAAGTGGAATTCAAAATACAGTGATATCAGGATACATAATACACGTGATATCAGGCAACTCAATGTTTTTTTCTTTCTAGCAATATCAACATATTTTTCCCGCATTTTCATACAAAATGTCATATCTCATTTTCTGATCAGTTTCGTTCCGCCTACCTTTCATCTTTAATTACGCGCGCCATTAGCTACCTGACGTAATATATGCTAAATGTGAGGTTGAAACCAGTTGTTTATCTTCTTCAGGCAAACTGGTTTAAAGTGTCAAGTCATGCTGTCCCGTCGAGCAGCTTAAAGAAAAGCACAAACACTGTTGACTGGCTGACTCACGTGCTTGAGTTCAGTCCGTTCACTTCATGCCCTTGGCGTCATCTGGACCCACCCATTCATCTGTGCTAAAACAAGCCCAGGCAAAGATCAGAATCAGCAGAGCAAAAAGACAAGCTTGATTTCTTTGAAATTGGCTTAATTATAGTATATAAAAATGGTTTGGACAATACATAGCCTATATGACACATATCTCTTATGAAATAAAACCCAATATTAACCATGTTTCTTCTTGAATTTCAAATTACTAGTTTAGATTTATTTTATCACTTATAAATATTTAGAACAACTTTGTGGCTGAACAACAATTTCCACCATTGCTGACAGATATATGTTTCTTTATTTAACCAGACAAAAAAAAAAAAACATTGAGGTCAAGATCTCAATTACAAGGGTGACCTGGCCAAGAGGCCCGCAACAATTGAAAAAACAGTAAAAATATTAATAATAAATAGAAAAAATAGAAAATAGAGATTCAAAAAATGAAAGTTTTTAAAGAGGCAAGATGTCTAGGCTTAAAAATATTAAAAATCTTATTCATATTGGTTATTTATTATGTCTTAATAGTTGTTGATTAGAACTAAATGATGCTGATGATTTAAAGAAAGACGTTTTAACCTTTTAATTAAGTAAAGGTTATAAGTTCTGTAAGTTCAAAGGTTTTGAAAAAACAATCCTTTGAGTTCAGTCTGGTGATGTGGCAGCTGGTGTCACGTGTATGTGTCAGTTAGAGATAACAGGAAATTTCTAGTAAATTTCTAAGCATTCGCTTCCTTATAAGGATCGTTCACCCTAAACTGTCAATTTCCTCATTATTTACTCACACATACAATTCTAAACATTTATGAATTTCTTTCTTCTGGTTAAGAAAAAGGAACTGTATTGACGAATGTTGGAAGAAAGCAGCCATTAACATCCAAAGGAACAAAATAATAATAATACAATAGCAGACAATGGCTGTATTTTTCCAAAATTCTTCAAGATAACTTCCTTTGTGTTCAAAGAAAGAAAAAACCCTCAAACAGGTTTGGAACAATTGGATGATGAGTAAATAATTATTCCGTTTTAATTTTTAGGTGAATCCCTTAAATCATTTTTTGAAATATTTTTCTTGTGAGTTGTTCAGCAGAAAACATCTTTGTGGTTAATAACACTAAGCAAAAGCAGCACAAATTACATGTCCACATCATGAGAGCAGTGGGCTAAAAAGTCATTTCAAATGTATAATTTGAACATAAATGCTGAGCGACCTATGATATTATATGATAGAACACTTCAAGTGCCAAATCTAGTGGGGTTAAGATAGAGACACAAATGTCACAGCCAACAAGGCCACATCCACGAGCCTAAAAGATCAGTGTTTAGTCTGCCATCAAACTGCAATTGATTAAGGCAATTAAATGTGTGAATAATTAACAATCATAAATGAAATTACCCAGCAGGTACCGGACGTCACATAGACATAAAATTTATGCTGGACTCCAACGTCAGACTAACTTTGAATTTTGGTTGAAAATCGGGTTGAGATTAGAACCCAACATCAGTTTGAGGTCACACTTCAGCAACATTTAGTTTTTACTTTTTAATTTTATGACACAGCATAAAATCAACCAAAGATCAGCAGCTAATGATGTTAGCTTTTCATGTTGTATGGACGTCACATTATATGACATTAAAGTGACGTTGAATTTTAGTTAGGTAATTACACAACGTAAACCAACCAAAGATAGACGTCTAATGATAGACTTTGACATTGTATGAATTTAATATCATCATGTTAAAATGATGTCGGACTAGTTAGTTAATGCCACAGCCTAAAACCAACAAAATATCAACACCAGATGACGTATTAGACAACAAATTGACAAAGATTTTGTCACCTGACATCACAACCAAAATAGAACTAAAGATCAATGTCATATGTCTGCTGGGTTGTTTTATAGCACACTTTCCTTACCACTCATATTTTAAATAAAAACAGAAGGGTGATTTGGAAAATAGCAGTTGTTCGAGCTCATGGAGAATTAACAGGGACCTGTTTCCACAATGATGCTAATCCGCTGTAATTGGATGACATTGGATGACTGTCCACAAGGCTCAGGTCTCACAATACAGGCTCTTCTTCCTGAACAAGCCTGCCTTAGGTAACTGTTTTTTAAATATTTATTTTAATAGCCCACTAGCTGCTTACAACAACCAGCAGCAACCTAAAAACCCAGGCTCAGGGAAATCACAGTGCAAACTAGGAACTGGTCTGTCTTGTTTGTATCTTTATTCATGCATGCTTGTTTTCAACCATGGCAACACAGTCACATGGGAAAAACAGAAATGATTTGTCCACCACATATGATAGGTGCAGAAAACAGAATTTAGCCACGTAATTTTAAAAGTATTACTTTAGCACAATACCATTTTTATAACCGAGGTGCAAAGACCCTAATAAAGTAAAACTTTATTTTAAAAAAAAATAATAATAATGATAATTAAATTAAAAAGATCTGCTTTGTAGCATCGGTGAGTGTTTGTGGTGCTGTCTGTCCGCACACCCACAGAAAATGACCTACATTATTTCAACACATACTGCCGGCAACAAGTCTGAGGTCAGTGTGTCTCAAAGCAATGCCATCTGTGCCACACATTGCATTCTATATATAAGTGTGCTGGTTGACATATAAAGTCTAGGCTAAAACACACACATAATGTAATTTGCTTCAATGAGACAATGAGTTCTTTTTAAACTAACACTATATCAGTGTGGCATTTGTGCTATATCTAAGGGTTAAACATTTCCCTACCATGCGTAACTGACAGGAGAGACATGGGACATTCCAAACGACATAGGCCTATATTGCTCTCTGAAGGGCACTTAGTTGTGAAAACATCATGGCTGCTAGGTGTCATTCCAAACTGAAGTGATCAAAACTGGCCACGTCGAAGGACCCTTTGGATTGAAGGAGTTTGAAACTGATGGTCATTTTGGGAAATTATCCCTTGAGCAGGGAAGCTGTTTGGTGTCACACATTACACTCAATTCAGAAGGGCTCATGCCTATGCTTTAATTTCTTCAAAGGGACCCTCCGAAGTTATTAGGGCAAAGGAATGAGCCCTACAGATTGGAATCCACCCTGTATTTTTTCTGTTTAAATGGTGGGTGAGAAAGTGCATTTCTGCCACCTATAGGACTGGAGTATGAAACTTGGTTTAAAAAAAAGGTATTAAAATAATTTAAACCTAATTTTCCAGCCCCGTGGCACTCAACAATCCAAATCACACCTCAGTGAACTCTGTAGTTTGGTCATTTTAATATGTAATTAACACTTTACTTGATATACTTTGAGTTATTTTTCGGAAAATAATTTTATCCATTCTCTGTTGAATGATGTAATTTGTTATTAAGCATTTTTACGACAGTAACTTGTTTAATTTTTTACACCAACATTTTTGTGCTGTATGATTTTTTTGTGATTCTGTGCTGTATCTTGTAATTATCACATTCTTGTTATTTGTTCTATTTCACCCCTATCTTCTTTTCATTTCCGTGTCCCACTTCTTCTGCCTACTCACTTTACTCAGCTGTACCCTGATGTTAATATCAGGGTTTAATAATACAGAATCAGTTTCTTTTAGGCTGCTAAAACATCCACTGGAACCCACAAACTAAATGTAATTCCTATTTTTAATGCTGTATAATCTCTAGCCCTGTAATATAGGCAGAATATAGCTTGATTATCTTGATTCCAGACTGTTTTTATTTTTGTTTGTTACAGTTCTTCTCTTTGCCTGGTCTAGTCTGAATCACCAATAGCAAAGCGAACAAACAACCAAACCAGCCAATCAATGCCTGTAGGCTGTCCTACAAGACCAGCCCATTCCAGCAAATTCTGGAAACTTCCTCTGTGGATAATTCATGATAATAATTATAGGTTTAAAATATTGATACATAACTTGTATTTCTTAAAAACACAGACATAATTCCATAGTTTCAACATTTATTTTAATATTTTAAGGCGAAAAAAATGTTTCGACTGCGAAAAGCTATGCTCACGTGACATTTCGTGAACGTCACGCTGCTGGGTTTGTATAAAAACAGTTCCGCTCGCTTCATCGGCAGATTTTCCTGCGAAGAACAAGAGGACGTGTTTTCTTACAGAAGCAGTTTCAGCAATAATTTTAAGGTAAGAAAAATCATCCACTTAGGTTTATGACCTTCATAAAGACGGTAAAACATAACGTTATTGATATTTCGCCATTCCTGTTTATTGTATTGAATTGGCGGCCATGTCCTCGACGTCTAAACTAAATGTTAAGAAGTAACTTTACAGTTAATAATGCTTTGATTAAAGTAATAATCATAAGGTGTTACGCTTCCGAACTGACACGTTTACTTTTTGATTGTTTAAAGTTTCAATTTTGTCCTTTGTCAGATTCAAATTTGCTGAGTCATAGCACTGTATGAACAAAGAACCCGGATATTACTGTACAGCAGCCATGTTTGTTGTTGCGCATTATCGTTTTTAAACGGTGATAATAAATCTTTTTTTTAGTTCTATTTTCATTTTCACGTTTTATGTATTGCTTAATATGGTGTAAGAGGTTGTATAGAACAAAATGAAGTATGAAAATAATAACTGAAATTGTATTTGTAAAAAATAATTGTAATTGTGTAATTTTTTTATAATTGTTCAAATATCTTGGGTTGTAATATATTGCCTTTAAGTAATGATAATGAATACTTGTAGGTGTGACCAAGTGATGCATCACTTAAAAATTTAATGTTAAAGGTGTATATATATAGATATAGATATAGATGTTGATCTAGATCTAGGTAGAGAGAGAGAGAGTTTTTTTTTTTTTTTTCTCTCTCGTCTATTTTTAATTATTTTCTGTAACGCTGGTACTGGGTTAATGTATAATAGAATAGCTTGTACAAGCCATGCATGTCCACAGTGTTTTCCATTACCTAGGAGATCCCCTTAAATTATTGTCTTAGGGAAGGGGATATTACCCCTGCAGTATTGTGCTTTATTAAAAAAACTTCAGGCAGGTTTATGCAACTGGACGCCACTATATATAGCTTGAAGCGTCACGATTGACATCGGCCAATTGGCATGAAATAAAAATTTAATGTTTTTAAAATAAATGCTATTTATTTTAGGTTTCAGACATTTACATACACAAGTACTAGCAAAACATAACATTAATGATTTGTAAAAATGCATGACTTTTATGAAGAAGGCTATAATAATAATTTTACACAAAGTGACTATGTCTTAGTTCACATCAGGTACACACTGTTTAGGTAAGTAACATTTACTCTATTCTTCCAGTTATAGAGAAATTTGATGTAAATTGGAAAAATTCGATAAATTAACATCCAGCATCCCTCCACTAACATGGTGGAACCCATGATCATTATTAATCTGTGAAATGGAAATGGATGTTTTTACATTTTATATTTGAGTATCGGAATATGAGATCTCAAAATATAGTAAGTTAATCAATATTTGCATAAAATGACAAAAGAAATTATACAATTTTATACATTAATCTTTAGGGCTACAATGCCACATGATAAACTTAATGCATTGCCATGGAAATCTCAAAGTGATGAGTTTTAAGTTACAGTCACATTAATAAAACATTTAGTGGGGTTTTTAGAATGTGAGTGAATGAATGAACTAAAATTATTCTGTATTGTATTCGATGTTCTGACATATTAGCCCTGCCCTGAATTTAGCCCATGCTCTCAGATTGACCGATACTATGTGGTGTTTCAAAAAGATCACTTTGTGAAGCTTTAAGGTGTATTCATAGACGTGTTGCAATAAATCTGTATAAATGTCAACCATTGCTAATCTTCTTTTGATAATTTGCTTACAGATGCAGATCTTTGTCAAGACCCTGACTGGAAAGACCATCACCCTAGAGGTCGAGCCCAGTGACACAATTGAGAATGTCAAGGCTAAAATCCAGGACAAAGAAGGCATTCCCCCTGACCAGCAGAGGTTGATCTTTGCCGGCAAACAGCTTGAAGATGGCCGCACCCTGTCTGACTACAACATCCAGAAAGAGTCCACCTTGCATCTGGTGCTGCGTCTCAGGGGAGGCATGCAGATCTTCGTGAAGACCTTGACAGGAAAGACAATCACCCTTGAGGTAGAGCCAAGCGACACCATTGAGAATGTCAAGGCTAAAATCCAGGACAAAGAAGGCATTCCCCCTGACCAGCAGAGGTTGATCTTTGCTGGTAAACAGTTAGAAGATGGCCGCACACTGTCTGACTACAACATCCAGAAAGAGTCCACCTTGCATCTGGTGCTGCGTCTCAGGGGAGGCATGCAGATCTTCGTCAAGACCTTGACAGGAAAGACAATCACCCTTGAGGTAGAGCCAAGCGACACTATTGAGAACGTCAAGGCTAAAATCCAGGACAAAGAAGGCATTCCCCCTGACCAGCA
>CAIGQQ010033541.1:15660026-15674680 GCA_903798035.1 Danio albolineatus
AGATTATGACTGAAGGACAGACAGAGCTCACTTAAATACTGCAGCATTGGGGGCTTCCCTTTTATAGTTTCACTTCACATTTGTGCTCCAACTTCCTCTGCTTTTTCCCTTCTTGAAGAGAAGCTATATGATTAGCACCCTGAGCTGAACTTTCCCTGAATGAAGAAGAAACTATTGCATAATTACACTGAAATAAAAGGACCACTGAAAGTCATAGTGGTCAAAGTTAACACTAAAGGGTGGATTTTGGAAGGCCTAATGAAGGAAGGATTAATGGATTGCTACGGTAAGCGTCTGGGAGGATTTTTTCACTGGAAAAAAGCACTGCTTGTAGCAGCGATCAAGACAACAAACTCCATTCCAGCTGTGATTCCTGGAGATACAACACATTTTTTGCAGCCACTTGACATCAGTGTGAATCGGCCATTTAAAACTGCACTCCAGGTTGAGTTGGAGACTTGGATGACACGTGCTGGGAAGTCTTTCACAAGAAACGGCCACATGCAAAAAGCATCCTTTGAAGTTGCTGCCAAGTTAAAAGGCACTGTTCAGAAAGATTCTGTTCAGGTACATACATGTAGTTTCAGGACAAAATCATTCTGTACATGCAGTAAATTTCTAATTTTCAACATAGATATCTGCGGCTATAGCCCGGTACGGCTTGTATATATATTTTTTCTGTTTTGTTTTTTAAATAGAGCGGATGCGGCTTATATACAGATGCGCTCTATAGTCCAGAAAATATGGTACATCCCCAGTTGATTGATTACAATAAGAATTGCAAGCTTGTAAGTTTGATACATGTTGATATAAAATATATGACACATACATTTATCATGGGTCACCACAGCGGAAAAAAACACCAACTATTCCTGCATATGCCCTTCCAGCTGCAACCCAGTATTGTGAAATACTCACTCAGTCATTCTCACACGCACACACACATACACTACGGCCAGTTTAGTTTATTCATTTCACCTACACCGCATGTCTTTACACAGTGAGGGAAAACTGCTAATTCTTGCCAAAATTGACCGGTGCGTGTCTACAACGTCCTACTTTATAAAGGGAACTGATTGATTTCTGTAACTTTTATTTGGTAATTTTTTACTCATACACATTTTGTGCACAAATTAATAGAGAAAGAGAGAACATGTACAATAAGCACAATGTACTGGACTTATTTGCAGTTCAGCTGAATTTACTGGTTTTATTGTAAATGTTGGATTTATTTAGCACACCATTAAGAAACCACAAACTAGGATGTGGGACCAAGCGAGTCCTTTTCTGTGGAAGAAGGTCAAATAATTTTCACTTCCTCTTTATTTTCATAAGTCACTGTAAACAGTATAAGATCGAAATGCTGACATGAAGTTTGGTCATGAACGTGTGCGAGTAATGTGTCCAGTGTGAATTATTCAGTCTATTTAAGCACTCCTGGGTCATGTTTAATTGATGAGTCTGTTTATTCTGGATAATTTACCAAACATTTTGGAATCATGGTTCACACTTTACAATAATTTCCGATTAATTTAAAACTAATTTACTAAAAGAGTCTGCAAGAAGCAAGAAGGTCACTGGTTTGAGCCTCGACTGGGTCAGTTGGCATTTCTGTGTGGAGTTTGCATGTTCTCCCCATGTTGGCGTGGGTTTCCTCCGGGTGCGCCGGTTTCCCCCACAGTCCAAAGACATGTGGTACAGGTGAATTGAATAAACTAAATTGGCCATAGTGTATGTGTGTGAATGAGTGTGTGTGAATGAGTGTGTACGGGTGTTTTCCAGTATTGGGTTGCAGCTGGAAGGGCATACGCTGTGTAAAAACATATGCTGGATAAGTTGGTGGTTCGTTCCACTGTGGCGACCCCAGATGGATAAAGGGACAAAGCTGAAGGAAAATGAATGAATAAACTTATGAGATTACAACATTCATTAATCATAGTTCACAAAGATTAAGATTTAAGTAAATACATTAACAATAACTAATGAAACCTTACTGCAAATTATGTTTAGTCAAAAATATATGTAAAATATTTATGTAAATATCTACAGTATATATTTTTACTTAATTTGACGTAATTTGTCATTGTAGATAATTAAATATGTCAGGGATGCAAATGTTATAAATATAAATTCAACAATCAAGAGTTCAAATGATGAAATACCAAACAGCTTTTGGCATGAACAAATATCAACATCACGACTCTTTTTACTGGAAAATCATCAAGTATTTTCACTTCCTTATTCATTATATAGAACCTTGACCAGTTATGCTCAAGTCACTCTGAATATCACAATCATGCATGAGAGATGAAAATGAAAGAGAGACTGAAAGTCCTTTTAGGAAATCTGGAAATGCCATTTCAACTGCCGCATGTTCAGAAAATACACAACACATGGTCCATTGGCGGTTCATTCCGCCGTGGCAAGCCCTGATGAATAAAGTGACTAAGCCGAAAGGGAAAATGAATGAATGAAAGATTTACTGTTTGCATAATGAACACTTGTTTGCCCAAATCCATAAATTAAACCATGATATTAAGCACAAGGTCCACATTTTGTTTTGGTGCATGTGCAGCTCTCCTCAAACACAGGAGGTTAACATTTATATCCCTGTCTGTTTTCACACACAGAAGAAACCCCTTGCAGAACTGATTTCAGACTTCTGAGACAACATGTTTGCTGATCTACAAAAAAAAAAATAATAAAGAAAGCTTTTTGATAGCTCTAATTCAATATTTAACTACTACATTTATTTCTTAATAATGGTTGGTTAAAAACTTTGTAAAATTACTCACAAACTTCCAACCGCTACTGTCAGTCGTTACTCAATTGAATGTGCAGGAGAGTATAAAAGATTTTATTAAAGGAAAAGCATTAATCTTGCCTTCACAAGACAACTAAATAAAAAATAAGGGTTTCAGCTTTCAGATGCAGCCCTAGATTACTTTAAAAAGCTTTGTTGTGCTGGACTTAAAGTTAGCAGAACAGAGGCCCCATATGAGGAATAATGTAATTCAGTATGATTATGGGCAGAAGGCATATTCATGTTGATTATTATTTTATTTTTTTTATTTTTTTAAAAAGCAATTAGCACAATTATATAGTTTTTCACTTTGTAAATAAGGTCCATTTGTAAATAAAATCTATTATCTATGAAAGGAAACAAGGGTGAAACATCATTGAATTATACAATTGTTGTAATTCACATAGTTGTTTAATGATTCTATCGTATTACTTGCAAACAACATCATTATTCTTCATTGATCAGAATTGCCTAGTGTCTGAATCAGTTCAGTTCAGTTCATTCAGATGTACAGGGATTAGTTTACTAAGTGCTCCTTTTGATTTTCAAAATATGTGTTTCCAAAGCTACATTTTTAATGTTACAAATCACTTGATTATTCATTCATTAAATTTCCTTTCAGCTTAGTCCCTTTATTAATTCAGGGTTGCCACCGCAGAGTGAACCGCCAACTTATCCAGCATATGTTTTAGGCAGCGGATGCCCTTGCAGCTGCAACCCATCACTGGGAAACATCCATACACACTCATTCACACACATACACTACAGACAATTTAGCCTCCCCAATTCACCTATAGCACGTCTTTGGACTTATGGGGGAAACCCAGAGGAAATCCACACCATCAAAAACATGCAAACTCCACACAGAAATGCCAACTGACACAGCCGAGGCTCAAACCAGCGACCTTCTTGCTGTGAGGCGAGTGTGCTACCCACTGCACCACCATGATGCCCTATCACTTGATTATATATTGGAAAATGCATCACCCTGTATGGTAAATATGCTTAATTACCTCATTTGATATTATCACGCTGTAGATAGTGTGTAATTGAGTGTCAAACAATGAACAGGCTGTTAATTTTTAGGAAGATGTATTTTATTTCATCACAGGTGGATTTTATTACAGCACTTTGTAGCACTGTTTATTAACAAACAAACAAAACAGAGATGTACACAATGAAATGTACAATGTGCTTTAAATTACAACGTTCGATTCATATAGTAATAAGTAGAAAATATTACAATGCTAAATACATATCTGCTCTAGTCAAACTCATGTGATGTGTAAACTCTGGAGGTTTTACAGCAGCTGGTTTCATGGGTTTTGGGATGTTCTTCAGTGACTATTAAAACACAGCATTAACTGATCATCTCCTACTCCTGGATCCTGAAAAGACCAGAGACACTTGATCAGATATTATTTGAGCTTTTATGTTCTTTATTGATTTCAGGAATAGTCAGATGTTTAAGAAAAAACTGCAGACAACAAAAAGTGTTAAAATACTAACATCTTTTCAAGAGCCCTCCTGATTAATTCCTTGGTGAATTTAGACTCTGGGTTTAAGCATTTCTGCTCTGAGCTTTTCAAGGTGACACTGAAAAAAAAAAAAAAAGGAAAGATCAGTTAAATGATTTAAAACAGCAGTGTGAATGTGTAAATATAGTATATTCATAAGTTTTTGTTCTTACATGATCTCCTGTTTTCCACAAGATGGACTTGGAGGGATGATTTCAAGCTTCTCAATGTTCCTCCGTGGAACCATGTCCAGGCCTTTACCGACACACAAGCATCTGTTAATCTTGTTTTGCCCTGGAATAAAATTGAAGAATTATTATCTGCAGAACAGCATCATAAAGCTAATATTTATCAGAGATACAGGTGTGATTAAATGGGTATTAAATTGCAAGGTCCTAATAAGCAAGTCACTCACCATGTACTTGTGTAGCAAGCAGACATGCAAAAACAAAAAGTGCAGCAGTCTTCATTGTGTTGAAGCTTTTGATGACCGTTTGAAGCCGTAAACACTGAAGATGTTTCCCTGCTTATATATCAGCATCGCACATGTGCACAGTTCCCAGTTACACTTTCACAGTTTCAATTTCCCATTTCTTTGAAATGCTTTCACTTAAAGTTTTTAAATGATTGTCAGTCTCGTGTCGTTTATTTGCTGATAGTTCTGGCCATTGAGGATTCACAATTGGCAGTTTCGAAAGTTAATGTGAATTTTGACCAAAAGAATAAGGGAGCAAATTAAACATTTAACATGTAACAAGTAACAAGTATTAAACATCATATTCATATTCATCCATTATATTTATCCGGTTATTCCATTATACTTATATTTATAAATCTTGAGCATTTTTCCTTTTTATTTTGTATGATTGTCTGTGTTAAGGCAACAGCATTGATTTTGGTGAAAATATAAAAATGTTAATATTTCACCTTCATTCCCTTTCAAAAATTCAATTGCTAAGGGGCCTTCAGGACAAAAAAGTTTGTAATTTTTTAAAGAAAGTAACTTAAATTTAAATAAACATTAAATTGTTCCACAGATCTATTAATTTCCATGTGCATAAATGATCAAAATATTTACATTGCTATAATAAACAGTAATATTTTAAATCATGAAATGAACTACCGCGATGATGAAAATAAAACAGACCTCAAATAAAACAGAACATGGGCCAAACTTTTGTCTCCAGATATACAGAATCATTCATTCATTCATTCATTCATTCATTCATTTTCTTTTAGGCTTAGTCCATTTATTAATCCGGGGTCGCCACAGCGGAATGAACCGCCAACTTATCCAGCATCTGTTTTACGCAGCGGATGCCCTTCCAGCTGCAACCCATCTCTGAGAAACATCCATACACACTCATTCACACACATACACTACGGAAAATTTAGCCTTACCCAATTCACCTATACCATATGTCTTTGGGAATACTTGTGGGGGGAAACCGGAGCACCTAGAGGAAACCCACGCAACCACAGGGAGAACATGCAAACTCCACACAGAAATGCCAACTGACCCAGCCGAGACTCGAACCAGCGACCTTCTTGCTGTGAGGCGATTGTGCTACCCACTATGCCACCGTGGCACCATCAACAGAATCAACCATCACTTTTCAGCAGTGGTTCGCAACCAGACTCCAACGCCCCCTTGTGTCCAAGACAGTCCTCAAAAACTGTCCCGTCTAAGCTGATGTTTCTCCAGACCTTCTCCAGAAGAAAAAAAGATTATTATTGGAAAATTGCGAAAATCTTCATTCTCTGTCAAACATCACTTGGTATATATATGTAACAATAATTTCTAATATTTGAAAAATAATTACAATTTTACAGGAGGGCTATAATTTTGCCTTCAACTGTTTATCATACCAGGGGTGCTAAAACCTTTTCTTATAAAGAGCCAAAAACCAAACTTGATTGAGGGCCGAAGTTAAATACCAAACCTGCCTTGATTCGCTCGCCGATGTCTTGTGCATCTGTCAAATGACAGTATTGGCATTTTAAGAGATTCATTTACAACATTTTAAAGAAACATTTAACTTTAGTAGTTTTTTGTAGCGGCGCCACGGTGGCGTAGTGAGTAGCACGTTCGCCTCACAGCAAGAAGGTCACTGGTTCGAGCCCCGGCTGGGTCAGTTGGCATTTCTGTGTGGAGTTTGCATGTTCTCCCCGTGGTTGCGTGGGTTTCCTCCGGGTGCTCTGGTTTCCCCCACAAGTCCAAAGACATGTGCTATAGGTGAATTGGGTAGGCTTAATTGTCCGTAGTGTATGAGTGTGAATGTGTGTGTATGGATGTTTCCCAGAGATGGGTTGCGGCTGGAAGGGCATCCGCTGCGTAAAAAATATGCTGGATAAGTTGGCGGTTGATTCCGCTGTGGCGACCCCGGATTAATAAAGGGACTAAGCCGACAAGAAAATGAATGAATGAGTGAATGTTTTTTGTAGCTCCTAAATTAAACAAAGAAACAAAAGGTTACATTCAATTCAAAATGAGGTTTCTATCGAAGGCATTTACCCACAAGCAACTCCGCATCATTTTCCCTCTATTTTCAGATCGGATGGCAGGCCAAAACAAAGGTTTACCATGCGCCAAGTTTGACCCACGGGCCCTATACTTTGACCACCTCTGACAGTATGAGTGCACGTGTGAATGCGAGAGTGTATGGGTGTTTCCCAGTGCTGGGTTGTGGCTGGAAGGGCATCTGCTGTTTAAAACATGGAGGAATAGTTGTCGGTTCATTCAGCTGTGACAACCCCTGATAAATAAGGGACTAAGCCGAAGAAAAAATGAATAAATGTTTTAGGACAATATTGGCATGTTTTATTCTTTATGTAGTTTCACAAACAATCTAACATGGACCATTACTCTGTGACTTCAATCACATTTCAGAAAGCCAAAGTATGTTCGGAATTAATTTATTCAGAGGCACCCAACAGAAAACATTATGTGGGTTTCCTTCGGGATCTCCAGTTTCATCCCACAACCCAAAGACCTGCAGGACTGAAAATTCTAAATGGTTCTTTCCATCATGACTTGCAACAGACTTGTGTATAAGAACAACTTGAACACACCAAGAGTATAGATTTAAATGTTAGAATGGGTTGAGAAGAAAATATATAAATGATTTATTTTTGTATTCTTGCATTTCTTTAAAGCTGCTGGTCTCTTAGAGCTACCAAACAATAGCTGTATATCTTGTTTCTGTTTTTTAATTGTTACATCTTTACATGTTTATTCAATGGTCAATGTCAATTATTATTTATCATAGTGTCAAGCTAATAACTATCACAAATATTGTCATTTTCATGTTTACATCAATATAAAAATTAAAAGATAAATTCTGTTGGGTGTATATATAAAATGGGTTTTTATTTTAATTTTTGTAAACCTTAACTTCGCGAGATGTAAGACTGGACAAATAATAATAATAATTACAAAATAAAATTGTTAAGTAGTATATAAATGACTATTAACAGTTATAATATTAATAAAATACAATACTGGTTGCTATTGTTAATGCTAATATTTATGTATTTTTAAATCATAGTTTAAAAATGTTTTATGGAACCTTATGAAAAGAGTTCTTTTTAGCACCAATAAAAAAAGGTTCTGCTGTTGCTACAAGCTGAAGTAGCCTAATTCGGTCCTGGTTGGAACCATTTTTCCTAAGAGAGTACATTAACACAGCATAATTGTTATTTTTGAGGAACCAATAACAAAGATATATCAACATAAAATAATATAACCTTTAAGATTAAATAGACATTTAGATTTTATTTCACATTCCTCTGAAACTGAACATGTACCAACATGACTTGTGTATTAAACTAATATTAACATATTTTGTAAAATAAGTGGCTAGAAATCACATCATAATATAAGTTTAAAATACAAGTAAACTTTTAAAAGTTCACCCCAAAAAATGACATGTTGCTTATTGTTTACTTCCTCTCAAGTGGTGCCAAACCTTTATGAGTTTTAAGTTTTATCGGTTGAACACAATGAAGATATTTTGAAGAATTTTGGAAACCAATAGTTTGACTTTCACATTAGGAAAATAACATGCTAGGAGTCAATCCCTATCATTTTTCAAAATGTATTTTAGTTTGTTTGTTTGTTTGTTTTCAACAGAAAAACAAAGCTCAACATTAAACATGTTTAAAACATATTGAAGTTAGATAAAATGAATTTAGTTGAACAATATTGGCATTTGAAAATGCAGTTGAACTTCATGTGTTTTACTGAACACTCCTACAATGAAAACAAACATTAATTCATTATCATCCATTTTTAATATGTGAAAGATATGCAGATCAGCGTATCAGTACCAATGTAATGTCACTTATAAGAATCACTTGGTATTGTTTGCGATTCTCTCCAAGATCTTCTTGATAAACTTTGACTCTGGGTTTAAGCATCTTTGTCCTGCTCCGTTCTTTAGTGTGACACTGTTCAGATACACCATTGAGTAATTAAAAGGGAATACAGACATGCATCTTAATTTTAATAATATTAATTCAAAAGAATAATGAATGTACTTACATAACTTCCAAACGTGCACAAGCCGGACTTGGAGGCAATATTTCAATCTTTGCAATCAGCCTTGGCTTCACATTTACTCCAACATCCCAACACAAACATCTTTGGGTTCTAGGCGGTGCTGGAGGACCACATAAAGACATAAAGTAATAAAGAACAAAGCAAATGACAGTGAAAGGTATAGTAAATTATTAAAACGTGCAAAAACAATATTACTTTCTTCGATATCGGCAATAGCTAAACTGACAAAGACAAGTAGAGCAGCAACAGTCTTCATTATTGGTCTTTTTGTCTGTGTACCTTTTACCAGTTTGTGTTTTTTTTTTGTTTGATTTGACTTTTTTGTTTGTGAATTAGTGCTGAAACGCCTCTTTTATCTCATTGGACAACCTGCACTGTCTTCTTCAGTCAGACACAGTCAACAGAGCCGCTGCCAGATCCAGATTAATGATCTATTAATGCTTCACGAACCATCACGCATTAGAGGTTATTTGGAGCAGAAATTTGGCTGGACACATAACATATCTAATAAACACCAAGAAGCTTGTGAAATCAAAGAGTGTATTATTTTTTAGATGGTCCTATATGTTTTAGGGTCAAATTACAGTAGCCAGTTGCCAGTTGTGTGTATATAAACATATTTGGAGGTCTATGTATTACTGCAACAGAATTGTATGTAAATAATATAAATAATAACAAACGTTACCATCGGTGGCACAGTGGGTAACGCTGTCGTCTCACAGCAAGTAGGTTGCTGGTTAGAGCCTTGGCTGGGTCAGTTTGCATTTCTATGTGGAGTTTGCATGTTCTCATAGTGTTCGCGTGGGTTTCCTCCGGGTGCTCCGGATTCCAATCACAAGTCCAAAGACATGTGCTATAGGTGAATTGGGTAAGCTTAATTGTCCATAGTGTATGTGTGTGAATGAGTGTTTATGGATGTTTCCCAGTGATGGGTTGCAGCTGGAAGGGCATCTGCTGCATAAAACACATGCTAGATAAGTTGGTGGTTCATTCTGCTGTGGTGACCCCAGATTAATAAAGGGACTAAGCCGACAAGAAAATGAATGAATGAATGGATTGCAGCTGGAAAGGCATCCACTGCGTAAAACATATGCTGGATAAGTTTGTGGTTCATTCCGCCGTGGTGACCCCAGATTATTAATTAATAATAAATTACATTTTTTATTAATAATTAATTAAAAATTAATATAATGTTTATAAGTATAGTTGTAGAAAGGACTGAGAGAGAGAAAGAAAAATATCTTTGAACGTGTAGGCAACATAACAGCAGTAGACCTTGGAATGAAGGCTGAATGAGAACGCACACCAGGAGCAGTGAGAAGGATCCGGCTGCAGACCTGGTGCAGACGCAAGCTAAGCTGCATGCAATGGTTTTAACCTAATACCCGCTCCTATCCCTACCCCTCACTGTGATGTCACTAGCTCCATTGAGTGCAACGTGCCAGAGATTGTATGTCGGAGATTGTATGTCTGAGACTGTGTGTCTCAGCTTGCATATGCAAGTTTCCAGTCAGATACTTTTGGGGTCAGTGAGTTCCTCTGAGTACAGTTGGGGGTATGATGCCTTACCATGCTATGAGACTCACCTCAGCCATATTGAGGTGGATGAGGTGCTGGTCAGACCCCCACTTACAATCCCTGTCGTTGCCAGTACTCAATCCTGTGACCTTTGGATCCCAAGTCCAACTCCCTAAACATTAGACCACGGCAGTCCAACTCCATTCTGCACATGAAAGAAGTGTGTGTTATGTTGTAAGTTGTTAGTCAGAGTAAAATAAAGTCTGTAATAAATGTAACTTAAAAGATTCGCCACACGTTGAAAATGGTTCATGTTGTCCAGAATCCTCACTGCTAAAGACAAGGACTTTCCTTTCACTGGACCAAAACTGTGAGGGAAAATGAGACATGATTGACACAGATAAAATACAAGTGTTTTCTAGAAAAAAAGAAAACCCTCCATTTTCTTACAAGATAAATATTTAAAATAAAGTTGTACCTGTTTAAATTAATTAATAGGTTAAATTAATTTTGTCAATAGTTAGGAATGCAGTAGCATGTACTGTAAAGGTTCTTAAAGCCAATAGTAGAGTAATCCTTATTTTTTTAGCACTTTCTACAAAACAATGTCAGAGTAGTTTTACAGAAATACATTTTCAATAATAGAAAATCATGTAATATATTAAAGCCACAAAAAAAAAAAAAAGTGTAACTTTGAAAAAATTACATTATCATCAAACACCACCCAGGAAAATAGATTCCGGTAGCAGACACCCTCCCCAGAAAGCATGACAGAAAGATGTGATACTTGGGGTTTATTTATAAACTAAATTCAAGAGGATCACGTGCTTATGATTGAACACAGCTGGTACCACATTAGCTCTGCATATTACACCAATCAGACAAATCCTGACACACTATAAATTACCAAAGCTTTCTACTCCAGTCATCTTCGTCTTGAAGAATCCCTGCTTCCACCCCAACTCCTCCCCTTCTCTGATAGGGTGGCACGGTGGCCCAGTGGTTAGCACTGTCGCCTCACAGCAAGAATGCCATTACTTCTGCCTCTTCCCGGGCCGGTTGGCGTTTCTGTGTGGAGTTTGCATGTTCTCCCCGTGTTTGCATGGGTTTTCCCCGGGTTCTCCGGTTTCCTCCCACCATCTCATAAATCGACTACCTTAAATAGCATCTTAAGGCAACTCTAGTCAGATATATCTCTGCACGTTCACAAGCGGGGGGAGTTCTCGAGATCTGAGCTCAAACGCTCCTCATGCCCTTTATTCGGGAGGGAGCCCCGGGCTCAAGGATATTCTGAGCTCAGGGCTCTCTCCCGGGACAGCATGCCAAATACGCTTTATTATCAATCATCAGCTAAGTGTGAACTCTTGAAGTGCCTGAATGACATTTTAACATTCCTCATGAAATACTAACCAGACCATTGCAGGGGATAGCTTCAGACCTACTGACCTGGAATCATGAAGAATACAATGTTGGAGTTAATTACTAGTCGTTTCTTAGAATTGGAAAAACTTAGCCTCAAACAGCTTTTGCTGTCATCAAATATCTCAAAATCAGCTTACAGAGACACACCCTTCAAGGATAATACAACAACAGCAAAAGAAAAGGTATATACAATCTCTCAGTCAGTACAGTATATTGTCACAGTCGGTCCAAGCTGGTATTTGGAAGCTCACTGTTGTTCATCCTGCCAGAATACAGAAAGATCTTATCATGTTTGCAATTCTTCAGATGGTCAAGTGTATAGCCGAAACTGGCATCACCTTCTCAGTACAAAGGAGCAGTGCGTGGAGCCCTGTAGTACAAATATTGACAAAGAAGTGGAAACCATCAATGCCTCAGGTGCATGCTGAAGTACCAGCACATTTAAGAGACAGTGAGATCAGGACCAGTACTGCGACAAAGAGCAATTCTTGATTTGTGATTTATAACTCGTCTGGGGTGTAGAAGGATCACTGCCTCATGAGAGAATGGAATCTAAAATCTGGTATTGGCTATCAGAGAGCAGTGGACATTATGTGCAAGAGTGTTCGAGTGGGTTTCCTCCGGGTGCTCCGGTTTCCCCCACAGTCCAAAGACATGCGGTATAGGTAAACTGAATACGCTAAAATGGCCGTTGTGTATGTCTGTGAATGCAAGAGTGTATGGGTGTTTCCCAGTGTTGGGCTGCGGCTGAAAGGGCATCCGCTGCATAAAACACATGCTGGATAAGATGGCGGTTCATTCCACTGTGGCGACACCAGATTAATAAAGGAAGTACGCCCAAAAGAAAATGAATGAATGAATGAATGTTACATTAAGCATCATGCGTTTAAGTGTTTAAATGAAATGCAGCATCCTTTGTGTTATACTAAAATGATGTTCTGTTGTTCCAAGTACAGATGTGCTTCATAGTGATTTAAGGTCTTTCTGCTCATTGTTTGTTTAAAAAAAAACGACATGTAATATTCACTTAAGCTCTGAACACAACCAGGGTTTCAACACCAGCCTACGGTACAGAAAATGAAGGGTCCTGATATGTTTGTTGACGTGATTAGGGCTGCACACAACAGATAAAGAGCGAGAACTTTGTTTAGAACTCACTGTGTCTACCTCCTTAATCAGACTGCACGCACTGTAAATAAAAAAACAAGCAAAGAATGAGACACACTTAATGACCTAATTATCAAGGCCTAATGAAGATGAAATTGTACAGATGTAAATCTGGGGCAAGGGATATAGTTGCGGATAAATGGGAATGCGCACATCAACATATTATTATTTTTATAATATATTAATATTAACATTTATATAAGCTACAGTGGGGCTAGATTTAGGTTTGTGGTAGGGATATATGTTAACAAAACAATGTAATGGATAATTTATTCATTTTTAGATTTAACGGTCTCAGTTCTAGGAACCCGCCCTACCTCAAAATGCTTGTTTCACAAGACCATCAGGTGACCTAAAAAACAACAGATCATTTACAGCACAGATCGTCTGTGCCTCATTGCCTCAGAAATTTCTCAGTAATCGTCGCACTGAGAGATGTGGTCATATTTTTTGTGGAAATATTTTTTTTGCTTTTCTTTTCTTTTAGGAAAACACTTATATTTATGTGTGTCAATCATGCCTAATTCTGCCCTCACAGTTTTGGTCCAGTGAAAGGAAAGACTTCCTTTCATCTTTAGTAACATGAGCCATACATTCAGTACATAATATATGCTAAATGTGATATTGAAACCGACTGTTCATCTTCCTCAGGCAAACTGGTTTAAAGTGTCAAGTCATGCTGTCCCTTCGAACATTCTTCACTCTGTTGACGACCAGCTTTAAGAACAACACAAACACTGTTGACCAGCTGAGTCACGTGCTTCAGTTCAGTCTGTTCACTTCATGCCCTCGGCGTCATCTGGATCCAGCCATTTAGCTGTGCTCAGACAAGCCCAGACAAAGACCAGAATCAGGAGAGCACAAAGAAAAGCTTATTTTCTTCTAAATAGACTTAACTATTTATAATAAACATGCATAATGTCATGTGACAACATTTTGAAAATTGTTGAATGAGATCAGTATAAAGCATTTTATTACTGACAATTTTTTCTTTCTATGACTTATATCTATATAAAATTTTTCCTTGTTTACACAGATATTCAGTGTGTTAAAAAAGTTTAAACATAGTACAGTTATTATTTGTACCATATGTATATTGCTATTAATTTAAGTTACATGACGATTTTGAAGATTGTCACATGACAAACACTCATACAAGTGTTCAAGGTACACAAGTACAAACACTCATCTGAGCTCAGTGTGGTGATGTGGAACCTGGTGATGTTTATCAGTGGGTTGAGCAATTATAACAACCAGGAAGTTTCTAGAATTTGTCGAAACGTTTATGTCATATATTTCCTCAAACAATTCCTGAGTAAGTTTTTATGTGTTATTGCCAGCAACATATAATAACAACAGATAGTAAAATGAATAAACAGAGCAGTGGGCTAAAGTGAACCACATTTTTATATGCTGCCCTCTAACACCCCTTAAACATTTAAACAATCCCCTTTCATTCATAATTCAAGAAAGTGGTTCAGAAGGGTGATCTGGATAATCTAGCAGTTGTTCAAGCTCATGGAGGGAGCAGTGACCTGATTCCACAATGACTAATCCAGAAATTAGATGACTGTCTACATAAAAAGGCACTAGCTGGCATATATATTTTACTTTATTTTACACACACACACACACACACACACACACACACACACACACACACACA
>CAIGQQ010033541.1:15678175-15700735 GCA_903798035.1 Danio albolineatus
AACATCCAGAAAGAGTCCACCTTGCATCTGGTGCTGCGTCTCAGAGGAGGCATGCAGATCTTCGTAAAGACTTTGACAGGAAAAACCATCACCCTCGAGGTGGAACCAAGCGACACCATTGAAAACGTTAAGGCCAAAATCCAGGACAAAGAAGGCATTCCCCCTGACCAGCAGAGGTTGATCTTTGCCGGCAAACAACTGGAAGATGGCCGCACCCTGTCCGACTACAACATCCAGAAAGAGTCCACCTTGCATCTGGTGCTGCGTCTCAGGGGAGGCATGCAGATCTTCGTCAAGACCTTGACTGGAAAGACCATCACCCTCGAGGTAGAGCCAAGCGACACCATTGAGAATGTCAAGGCCAAAATCCAGGACAAAGAAGGCATTCCCCCTGACCAGCAGAGGTTGATCTTTGCCGGCAAACAACTGGAAGATGGCCGCACCCTGTCTGACTACAACATCCAGAAAGAGTCCACTTTGCACCTTGTGCTGCGTCTCCGAGGAGGTTCAGATTATTAAACTGACAGTCTTAGGGATGGACATTAAATTTTCAGTATCCCATGCACATGCACTCACCACTTTTTCCCATTATTTTATTCATACTTTTGTGCTAAATCCAACTACATGCATATTACCATGTTCTTTCACTTGTTTTTTTTTAATGTCAGCTGTCAAAATAAAAGCATTGAAATACAACATTGTTCTTTTTTCCATTGTGGTTTTGCATGCCTGTTAAAAGTAAAAATAAGTAATACAAATAATGCAAAATGAAAGTACCTCATGATAATGCTGTAAGAAACATAATTATAATATACAAGTAGCTTTTAAAATGTCTTTCTGGGCTTTTAAAGTATTTATTCCTATATTGTTATAGAGGGGAATATTCTTGGAAACTGCTTTAAAGGGTTATAGCAGCTGCTTAACTTAGATTGTTCTCTATATTGTGCTGATATGAACTTGCAGGAAATGGCTGAAAATTGCTGACACTTGGTGGCAATGAATTCTGTTTTCAAGTAAACTGGTTTTAACAAGTTTACACAAGTGCTACTCTGTTTACTTAATTGGTAATATTGCAGTTACTGTGATGTAAAGAACAAATTGGGAAACGGTCATTAAAAACAATGAAGAACTTTTATTACCTCAGAGTAAAGTTTTCAAGTTATCATTATAAAGATTGATGTTGACTCGTTTCAATCCCTAACAGAAAATATTTACAAAAAATCAATTTAAGGAGTTGCTTCACAATCATTCTTTGCGTTCATACAAATGTAGGGCTCCCCAGCTATTTTTAGAAAAGAAATTCTAAAAATAAACCCGTATCCGGAAAGGTCACGGGAAATGTGCAACTCTCCCGAACATATGGTAAAACACTAAAATATTTTGGGTTTTTCCTTATAGATATTAAAAACTTATTAAGATATACATTTGTTAATCTAATGTTAATTCATTCATAAGTCAATTCATAATCGTTATAGGCTAAGCATAGTATTTTTTAATATTAATTTATATATTTAAAAATGCTGATATATTTATAATTCCTTAAGCATAACATAGGCTACAGGTATATTATTTATGAATATTATTAAATCATATAATTTGAAATACTAATATATTATTAGTATATATTGACAAAGGCATTACCCTGGATTAACATACTGTAAAATTATTATTAATACAAAATTGGCTCTCAGGTTAGGTTCCTGCCAAGTAATTTCTCCGCGTCAATTTGCTTCGGGCGCGTAACCCCTTTTTTAGGCTACTGCTCGCAAAAGATCAATGATAAGTATATTGACAAAATAAACGAATAGTTCCGGAACAAAAGCAGAAAGCGGAGAAATGAAAAGGTTTTGCGGACAGACCAGGCTGCAGCACCACCGGCGCAGAGCAGTTGACAGCTGCTTCGGCGCTGTCATTGACACAGGAGCATGGCTCAGACCTGGGGTAACTTTTTCTTCTCTCTACTCGATTACAAGACTGAGAAATTTGTCATCGCTAAAAACAAAAAGGTCGGAGTTTTGTTCAGACTCTTTCAGCTGACGGTGATCGGATATCTGATCGGGTAGGTGCTTTGTGCTTCTCTGAATCAAGACGTTAAGGTGAACGAACGGGATCTGTCGGGGTTTTAGAAGTTAGAATCTTTCAAAGTCCTTGTCATAAATGCTCACTGAATGTATTGCGCTCAAAATAGTCGCAGAATATGCATTTCAACAAAGCGAATGTAAACCGACAGTTAACTGTTTATTAACTGACAGCACCGTGCCTGCCGTGTTATTTATATCAAGGGAAAGACTAAAACCATTGAGCGCAGTGTCCCTGCAAAGTTTGACCTGCTCGTACATGTTTAGTAGCCTAAGTTTTGCATATCTTGATAAACGATCTCGCTCTTATTTAGATTAGTAATTAGATGGACTTCTAACCAGAGTTAGATGAAAAGCTTTTTGCTTCAGCTTCATTTTTTCCACATGGTGTTTTGGGTTCATGTAAGACGTTCCGCAAAAGGTGCTGAATGTAAAATGACCTGGATCACGTGCTGTGGCCAAATGCAACACAAAAAGCACCAGCCAGCCTTCATAAATGCCCTACAAATTACTTAATTCTTTACAAGAAGCATAGATATTGTTAACGTGATTACGCTATTATGTATGTTACAACGTCCTTCATACATGTTACACAGAATTACTCTCTTGCACCCTCAATAACCATGATTTAAATTGATGGTTTTCCTCACACTTTTTGCTGTATTCTGTTGACATCTTAAAGGTGGGTTTTTATTTGGAAGAAGGGATACCAGGAGACCGAGGAAGCCATCCAGAGTTCTGTGATCACCAAACTCAAGGGTGTGGATCTCACCAACAGCTCTCAGTTTGGTTTGCAGCTATGGGGCGCAGAGGACTATGTCATTCCTCCACAAGTAAATGCATCCGTTTGTATTCTCTCAGAAATATATTTGAAAAAGGCGTTAGTTTAATAGCATACAGACACTGATGTGACATGCACATCTTTTGCTGAACACTGTTCTGTTTGTTATATTATTGTAGGAGAGCGCACAAAGTAACGCGAGGTAAAATGTAACAAAGTTTTAAGGTATTTGTTCAGGGATAACCATGGAATGTTTCTGGGGTTTTCACCACAGTGTCGGCAGATGTCTTCTTGCTAATTATTGAAAAAGTTTGGCATAATTTGAATGAGAAGAAACCATTTTTTTATATAAAAGTATTTGTTCAAAAAAAATATGTAAAAGTATATAAGTGAAATATTATATTGTTGGATAAATAAATAAAAGATGAAACCACTTTGAAAGATGTAAACAACACACAGTGACTGCTAGACAGTTTTGAGGAAAACGCGACACAGCGGGGTTAGATGTAACAGGGTGTTACAAATATGCCACACCAAATAAACTAATAAAATAACTTTTGTATTTTGAGTGTAATTTGAGAACTTTTCACATAAAAATGTTTTAATAGAAAAAACACATTTTTTTTGCTAATAATGCAAATAAATAAATTGTGTAATAATGGAAAATAATGCATTCAAATGTGTTTATCCAATAGATAAACAAATATGCTTTGCTTTGTAGAAAAAAAAACTTTAAGTACTCTTAGTTAAGTATTAAGGTTAAGTACTGAGGAAATATACTATTTAAAGTAAACTGAATTAATTGTGTAAATTCTGACAGCTTACCCTGCAGGTGAGGTAAATAGTAGCATTTTTACTGCTGGCACTTTAGGCAATGCGACACAGAAACCATAGGTCCGGCAATCATACTTTCACTGCTCATTTGTAGGAGACGCTTGTGTATTGTTGGTAAAAAAATATTAATTGTCTAACCCTGTTACTTTGTTAATTCTTTAGCCACAATCAAAAAGTGTTACTTTGTGCCCCGCTCTCCCATACTATCTATTTTCATGTATTTATGTTTACATTATTGATGACTCTCTAAACGGACAGCTGTTTCTTAAACATATTTATGCTTCTGAATAGCTGTGATATGGATATACAAATATATTTTTTTAAATTATTAATGTTTGCAGTTTTAACCATTTAGAGAGTAACAATCAATCACACGCCTTTTCCATTAAGCACATTTATTAATTTTTGCTAAAACTTTTGTGTTAAAACTTTGAGTCATTCATTGTTCGGTATATTCATTATTTGTAATGAAGCTTTGACCACAAAAGATACTAATATGAGCGGGATTGAATGTTTCACAAGGTGTTCACTGTTAAACTCATTTTTATTAGGAGCTGATCAAATAAACAGAGAAAATACAATAATTAAATAAAGAGCCTTACATTGAAATATGTTGGCTATGTAAAGAAATTAAACTTAAAGACAAAATCATGTCTTTTTTTGTCCTATTAGACATACCATATCTGGATTTATGACGTAAAGGTGAAAATGTCTTTCATATATGTCTTTAACAGGGGGACAGAGTCTTCTTTATAGTGACAAACTACCTAGTGACACCAAATCAAAGATTAGGTTACTGCCCTGAGGTAAGTCAGGTAGTTATTTTAATTTCATTTAATTGTATTTATTTCCAACAGAGTTGATGCACCCAGCACATTCACAGGAAAGATAATACTGTCTTTCAATTAATTGGATTTATTCATTTATTTATAAGTTTGTTGAGTTGAGATTTTTGTGCATTTCTCACATATGTTTGTGTAATTATACTTATTTCAGAGTCCTAAAGTGCCAGATGGTTTTTGTTCAAATGACAATCAATGTGTGGAAGGGGAATCTGTCATAGCAGGACACGGTAAGCACAAAAACCTACCTGAAATAACAAGGCTTTTGTTTCTGCATCCATCTAGTGTAAAAAAGTGCAAGTGTTTTTCAAGAAAAAAAGGCCACACTGGTTTATGCTACTGCCCACTGGCATGTTGAAAATTCCTAGCCTTAAAGGGACTTCGGTGTACTGTTGTTTATTCAGGAGTGAAGACAGGCCGCTGTCTGAATGACACAGGGACGTGTGAGATTAATGCCTGGTGCCCTGTTGAGCATGGCCACGCACCATCGTAAGAAAACACTTATGTTCTTTCAGTGAGCTGTGTTTATGCTTGCATGAAACATGTTGTACCTGTAACGTGTCTAATGTTGCAACAGGGAGCCGATGCTGGCAAAGGCTGAAAACTTCACAGTCTATGTAAAGAACTTCATCAAGTTTCCAAAGTTCGGCTTCTTCAAGTAAGTCAGTCCATGAGGCAACTCGTCAGTGTGTTTATTTTTGTGTTAGACCCTACAGAATAAATGCTCTCATTTCTCTATCACTAAATAATACAGCTTTGGTAAAAATAATTAGTTAGAGAAATTGATTCTGCATTGATTTTCAAATGCATCGCTGTTCACTTTTGAATCAATTTTGAGCTTAATTTTAACTTAATTTTAAATATAACTTAATTTTTAAATGTTTTTAATTTGATTGTTCTAGTTAAGTGCACATTTTCCAACTAATTAACATGACTGATGTTTTATTGACGTTTTCATCTTTAGTTTGATGCATCATTTCATGCTGTTTTTCTGAGGAATTACATAGATGTTATTAATTATAAAATTTCTGATGACTATTGGTTTACGTCAGTGATATTTTAACAAGAATATCTCAAATAAGGTCTCCAAATGACTGGTGGGATACAGACACATCAGCTACAGTGAGCAGCCAGCAAGCTTTGAGTTAAAAATATTCAGCTTCACTTTCTCTACAAAGTCATATATTTGTCAATATGAACATAATCTTATGAACCTCTTTTTTTACACATTGGGCACATTACACAGGCTAATCCCACAGAGAATAGCTGTGACGGGAATGGTACCTTTTCATAATGTAACTGTTTGTATTACCCCATTTGATATGTCAAGCTACATATAGTATCTACAAAGTACAAAAGCGTACCTTTTGAAATTTTAAGTTAGGCCTAAAAATATGTATCTTTGAGTTACCATGTGGACCTCAGCTACAAATGTGTACCTGTTGAAAACTGAACCATGACAGCTATTCTGATAGTGTGTGATTAACATGCCTAATGTTCCCAATGTCTAAAAGAAGAGGTTTATATAAGATTATATTCATAATAATGTATCAATATATGATGCTGCAGAGAAAGTGAAAGTGAACACGTTAAACTCAGAGCTCGCTGGCCCCTGACTAAGCTGAAGCGTCGGTAACCCACCAGTCGGTTTCAGGGCCATTTGAAGACTTTATTTGTGCCCAACCTGCTTAAAATGTTAAAGATATAAAACAACAGTCAATAATTAATTAACATTTTTATAAATTCTTGAATTCCTCTAATAATGAGAGGGGCTGCATCTAGAAGCACAAGAGGACAGTTTGACAGAGGGACTGATGGAGAAGACTAGAACCATTTGTGCACTTTATTTGTTATAAACCTTCTTAAAATGTCTGTCATGAGAAATTATCCATTACATTATTTATAGTTATGAAGAATGCTTTACTCTGCAGAAAGAGTGAAACAAATCGTAAGAAATTGATGCGGTGGTGCCATGTGCCAGATTGACCATTTTAAGATCAATCCTTAGTGAAGTTTCACAAAAAAATTTCGAGAGGAACACGTGATACTATTGACCGCAGCTGGTCTCTCATTTACAATCACTAGTCAGCCAATCAGATTAAATAAATCCCACTATAAGTATCCCAGCAAACATCATTCCCTTATCTTCGTTTTCCGAAGAAACCCCCCATCCACCCCTTCTATCTTTAACACGGGGAGCACTCGAGAACTACCTGATCTCGTACTCCCCGTTATATGCTCATTCTACCAGGCGGGAGCCCTGGGCTCAACTCTCTCCAAGCTCAGGGTTCTCTCCCGGGACAGCATGCCAAACCTGCTAACAGTTGTCAAACAGTATCTAAGTGTGAAATGGTTTTTAGTTCATGCATATCTGTGAATGTCAGTAACCTGCAATAGTGTTTTAATGCTTTTCAGCAAGATTTTCTGGAGCAAAATATTTTGCATCTCATTTCCTTTGCAAAACATCATCAGAGTTTAAGGTGGAGCAACAATAACATGCATGAAATCTCATCGCCCCCAGGATACTGCTGCTAAAGCCATTGCTCATAAAAACTGTAGATCATATCTGGCAATTGTGTCTTGTGCATTGTGAAGACTGCCTGAATAACTTGGATGTAGAATGATGTACCCTGCGAGGCTTACTTGCTCAAATCTAATTTTTTTCTCAAATCTGATTTTTATTGCGTAGCTGTTCACATTGTTGTTTTAAACATAGCCCATATCAGATTTCCAGTGTGAAAAAAGTACAGCTACACACAGACGTAAAATGTCTGATTATGTACACAACGTGTATACTGATATTAAGCACATCATCAGATGACAGATTATGTTTAATTAGATTCATATTTAATACCACATATGAAAGTGACAAATTTCTCAATTGAAAAGGTCAGATTTCATGCGGTTTTGGCTTTTCACGCTGTCATGACAAAATCAGATCTGAGTCAAATGTGGGCAAAAAAAATAAAAAATCAGATCTGGGACACATTGTAACATATTGAACAAGTGAACATATTGTAAGCAGGATTGTTTCTCGGTCACCATTGGATGCTCTGTTTTCAACTTCTGCAGAATAAGAAAGGTCATGGTTCTCTTGTGACTGCATATACAGTATTCTCTGAAAAATAATCTTCAAATGTGCTGGAAGCCACAGTGACTTTAAGCCAGAAACACTGAAAAAAAAAAAAAAAAAAAAAACCAACTCCAAAAGGAAAGAAGGTTAAAAGGATAGTTCGCTCAAATCAAAATATAATCATTAACTGACCCTCAAGTGATTTCAAACTTTTATGAAAATATTTTTTTCTGTTGAACACAAATAAATCCAATTTGATGAACCATATTTGCAAAAACAAATACTATGGATGTCAGTGGTTAAGGGTGTAACATCTTGACTCAATGAAGAAGGAGTTTATCAAAACATGTAGATTTATTTACAAACACTCATTTGAAGGACATTGGAAATACAGGAGACTCATGAACAACATTGGCTGCCATCAACACACAACTTAGAGAATACCAGACGTAGACTGAATGACACACAGGGACTGTAAATACACAGGAGATGATTAAACTAATGATTAACAGGGGTGAGACACAGGTGGAGGTGATGAACAGGATGACATGGCGAGAACAAAGGAGCACATAGTTAAATTCAGATGATGAAAACAAACACACACAGAAGACAGTACCCGACAAAGGGTGCCCAAAAATGTTTTAATTTTTTTCTTTTGTGTTCAACAGAAGAAACGAAACAGGTTTGTGACCAGTAAAGTTTGAGTAAATTATGACAAAATTGTCAGTTTTAAATGAGTGAGAGAGGCACATGAGTAATTGTACAGCACATATTAACTGCAATAATACATTTCGTCACCTCAGAATTATAAGGTTCTATCGGACATTTTTGTCAAAATTTAGTTATTGACATATTCCTATCAATTGACAACTTATTTACATTTTGGGATTTTTTAAAATAAGTTGTTTACATTTTAAGTCTTTTTATTTAAAAAAACAAATGTTACACACATACTGTTTGCTGAATGCAAAAACTTTGAAGCTCAATATCTCAAATCATTCAGAACGCAGATAGAACCTTACAATTCCAAGGTGACGATTTGTTTAGGTGGCATTAATAATCAATATCGTTAATACTGAAAGCTACTTATATATCTCTTAGTTATATGCTTATGTTTTATATTCCTTTTGTGAACCTATAAGCTGTAATTCTTTTCTAAATCCGTGAACTGTAAATTGCTGCAGATTTTATTTCAGTATAAAGATGTATTTTTAACTGAAACAGAATACTGAGTTGGGGTGTTTTTTTTTTTTTTGCACTCCTGCTTTCATTGTATGTTTGAAGCAATAATGGTTGGAGAGGCTTTGTATATTTTGCCAAAGCTGTCAAACTGACGTCATCAGAGAAGGACTGCTTTTTTCAGAGCAAAAGCATATGGTTTTATTTTAAATAATGATTACAAAGTGAGTAGTGAGTAGCACGTTCGCCTCACAGCAAGAAGGTCACTGGTTCGAGCCTCGGCTGGGTCAGTTGGCATTTCTGTGTGGAGTTTGCATGTTCTCCCCTTGGTCGGGTGCTCTGGTTTCCCCTACGAGTCCAAAGACGTGGTATAGGTGAATTGGGTAAGCTAAATTGTCCGTAGTGTATGAGTGTGAATGAGTGTGTATGGATGTTTCCCAGAGATGGGTTGCAGCTGGGAGGGCATCTGTTGACATATGCTGGATAAGTTGGCGACCCCAAACTAAGCCGAAAGGAAATTCAAGAGTTCACACTTAGCTGATGATTGATTATAAAGCGTATTTGGCATGCTGTCCCGGGAGAGAGCCCTGAGCTCAGAATATCCTTGAGCCCGGGGCTCCCTCCTGTTTAAAGGGCGAGAGGAGAGTTTGAGCTCAGGTAAGTCTCGAGAACTTCCCCCGCTTGTGAACGTGCTGAGATATATCTTAACTAGAGTTGCTTTAAAATGCTATTTAAAAGTAGCCAATTTACTTATGTAGTATGTTTTTTGGACGGTGGGAGGAAACCGGAGAACCCAGGGAAAACCCACACAAACACGGGGAGAACATACAAACTCCACACAGAAACGCCGACCGGCCCAGGGAGAGGCCGAACCAGCCGTGTTTTTGCTGTGAGGCAACAGTGCTAACCACTGGGTCACCGTGCCCCCCTATAGGAGAAGGGGAGGAGTTGGGGTGGAATGGGGGGATTCTTCAAGACTAAAAATTAGTTTATAAATAAACCCCACTTGAATGGATGGTTATTTGTCTATTTTGAGAATAACAGTGTAAGCTAGCAAAATGAACATTATAAAATTAGATTTCAATTAGATTTACATGATTTGTTATGCAATGAGAGCGACCAAACTATATTTTTAGGATGTTGTACGGGCTTATTTGACATTAGTTATTCATTAAATTGAACACGTGACTGATTACACACCAATTCACCTATTGCACCAATGCAACTTGTCAGTGCTTTTATTTCTCAACAGTGCAATTTTTACTTGTTGTCACTTATTTTGTCAATACTTACTATACACTTACAATACTTACTACTAAAAAAACAGTACTTTTAAATGAGCACATTATCCAGTCCAAACTGAGCACTACCATGCTTTCTTTCTTTTTAGTAGATATAGAGTAATTCCAACCCAGTCTCACTGGACGTGTATGAATTAGCCACTAAACTGACAAAACATAAAATAGTTACGTTTCCTTGTGAGTTCAGGCAGGTAATTCCTCACTGACCCATTTAAAACTGATGCTATATAAAACATTTGAAAGAGTAGACCTGCTTGCAGACTGTAAAATGTTATGTTTGGAAACTGATGGCACAGCACAAGCTGGTCTAAATATCTGACGCTTACTCATCTCTATTTATACCGACACACAACATGCGCTGCATACACTGAGACTTACTGCACGGTGACAGTTGTTCCTCTATACATGATCTTATGATGCTTCGTGATCTCCACAATGTCATCACATAGTATATCGACAAATTCTATGAGCTCCAACATGTAATCCCTCTGCCACTTTTCTTTCTCTCCCTTGAAGATCAAATGTCCTGCCTACCACCAACAGCACATATCTGAAGACATGCCGATACGACAAGGACCATCATCCCTACTGTCCCATCTTTCTTGTGGGAGATGTAATTAACTGGACTGGATACACGTTCCAGGATTTGGCAGCAAAGGCAAGTGGATAGAATGACATGACAAGTTTAAACAAACAAGTATCCACACTGGCAGATGATGCTTATCAGTTATCATAAACAATGATCTTATCATAACCATTATCAAGTCATTTAATGCATGATTTTTTAAAGTGTTCTTTTTGTAAATATTATCAATATGTTGATCCAGGCACCTCAAAAGTATTTGAACACGTAAGCCATGTTGAAATATCAGATACTAATGGGACTGATGTATTATCCATATTTTAAACTTGTTCGAGGGTTGTGGGCTGAATATATATACCAAACCGTATAGATTAAACATTGCCATGGGTAATTTTCTAATTTATTCGGTAATATTTATATTGAAAATAACTAGAAAATGTTGCTTTAAATCATATTGACTAATGCAATATCATTTTTAACCATTTATAACGAACTTATTTTTGTAAAACATAAACAATCCCATTTATAACACAAGTTCAATGCTGAATACACTAGTCAAGCTATTACTTGTGGAGTTTGCTGACAGTATTTATGCATTTTAAAAATCTGACTCATTTACAGTGTTTAATATAATCATTTCATTTTCAGTTGGCTTTTTTGTAGCTCAGCAATAAAAAACGTGTTGCGTTTACGTGCTTTTAGATGTGATATGAGAATACAAGGTAACCAGATACACTACAAGCGGTTACAAGTTACAAAACACAGTTAAATACATCATTTACAAGCTAGAAAAAACAATTAGGCAACCGTTTTAATCGCACTTACTCACACTTAGAGGGATAGAGGGTGCAGGCCAGATTCACCGTCAGGCCACCAGGAAATGTCCCGGTGCTCACTATGGCCAGTCCGCCCCTGCATACATCAATAGTCTTTTCTGATCCTTCTTTTAACAAACGGTTGAAATCCTCCATTGTAAGCGTGTAGATTTCAGAAGCACTCCTCAGAGGGAACACAGCACAAGGCTGGGCTATAATGCTGAGGCATTTCTGCAAAAATAAACCACTGACTCTTCACAGTCTCATCTCTGGTTCATCTGCACACTTCCAATAATATCCAGCTGAGCACATGTTTGCAACAGTGCTCTTCTCTGTGTTGCCAGATGTAGCTGACTGATTCCAGCCCAAACCCTATCCAAAAGGTTTTTACCTGCACAATCAAATTCAAAACCGCCCAATCTGGCAACCTTTGCAGGCTGATGTGTTTATGGGGGGTTTTGAATCTTCCCCGGTCTGCGAGCACAAATGGGCGGGGCTTATGTTTCGTGTTCACGTCGTGCCGAAACGGCTAAAGACTTGTAAGCACGATGATTCGTTTGAGGAACTATGAGTCGACTCTTTTATAGATGAATCAATAGTTTTAAACACTGTGCACTTTCAGATTTAAGCCTTAGCTGGACATTTCACTTCACTTAGAGCTGTGTTACACACTGCATGCAAGCTCATTTACAAAAACCCATAATAGGGGCTCTTTAATAAGATAATTGTATGTTTTCTTTCTTTTATACTCACAGGGTGGTTCAGTTGGAATTGGAATTGAGTGGAATTGTGATTTGGATAAGGATGAATCTCACTGTAACCCTGAATACAGCTTCACACGCTTAGATTCCTCTGAAAACTCACAGCACTCGGTCACCTCAGGCTACAACTTCAGGTATTGCTTCATTTGATTGATTTTAGGAGCGACACGTTGGCTCAGTGGTTAGCACTGTCACCTCACAGCAAAAAGGTAGCTGGATAGGCGGGTTGGCATTTCAGTGTGGAGCATGCATGTTCTCCCTGTGTTTGTGTGGGTTTCATCTGGGTGCTCCGGTTTCCTCCACAGTCCAAAGACATGTGCTATAGGTGAATTGATTAAACTAAATTGGCCGTAGTGTATGTGTGTGAATGAGTGTGTATAGTTGTTTTCCAGTGCTGGGCTGCAGCTGGAAGGGCATCCACTGTGTAAAACATATACTGGATAAGTTAGCGGTTCATTCCGCTGTGGCGACCCCTGATTAATAAAGGGGCTAAACCAAATGAAAATGAATGAAAGATGATTTTAGCTTAAATAACATTGTTCAACAACTGATTTAATAACTTTTCACCAAAACTCCAGATTTACTAAAATCAGAATATACAAAATGATTCACTGACAGAGAACATAAAATCACTTTATTTGTGTGGTATTACAGTTAAAGCACTGACCTTCTCTTTTAAAGTTTTTAGTTGACAGGGAGACCATACTTTCCAGGATTATGCTTCTGCTTTCTACATGTTTCATTTATTGTATGCATTTTTTGCATTACTTTTACCTGTCTCTTTAGGGCATGCCTTGTTGCACGCCCCATTGGTCAGAAATATACATATGCAAACATTGGCCAGTGCATCTCAATCCCTCAGCACCAAGGCAACAGCCAAGAGAGAGAGAGAGAGCAGCAGATTTAACCTGTCAGTGAGTGCATGTAGCTCCTGAATAGTGTGAAAGTTATGCAAATAAAATCCAAATACATATGTAAATTCCCAGATGACTTAGAAAGAAAATCCTGCCTTTTAGTCTGCATCTCTATGAAGCAGAATGCATGGCCTGCAAAGCTGGTACACATATGTGTCATTGTCAAAAAAAGATCTTGCAAGGACTTTCATATTTACTCGATTGGAAAATCAGGAACTATTGGGAAAGATTCATACTTTAGGAAAGTATACCAGAGAACATCCGGAAGACTGAAATGATTTTTGACAGGATTTTTAAAATTAATATAATTTTTGTAAAATTTATTTTACTTTATCCTATAGCCTTGAAAGAAAACAGGGACATAAAAGGTGTTAAATATCAATTCATTCATTTTCTTTCGACTTAGTTTCTTTCTTTCTTAGACTTTCTTACTTTTCTTAGCCAACTATTCCGGCATATGTTTTAAACAGAGGATGCCCTTTCAGCTGCAACCCAGTACTGGGAATCACCTGTACACTCTTACTTTCACACATGCACTCATACACCATGGTCAGTTTAATTGATTCAAATCACCTATAGTGTCTTTGGACTGTGGTGGAAACCGGAGCACCCGGAAGAAACCTACATGCAACATGAGGTCCCGTTTACACTAGTGCGTTTTAGTTTTAAAACGGCGTTTTAGCATGAAAACGATCCGCGTCCACACTAGCGTTTCACCCTGCATTTCTGAACATATCTCTGTCCACACTACTCCACCAAAAACGTATATCACGTGACCATTCGCGCATTCTGGGCATGCGCGTTCAAGTATAAACAGCAAGCATGTGTCTCGCTCTGCATTCTAGATAGGGCTTACGCCGCTTGAAACGTGAGCTATTAGCGAGTGCTCGAACAGTAGCTTGCCTCTTGCAAATATATGCAGCTGTTGTAGTAAAAAAGGCAGAGTTTAACTGCACAATGGCGCCTAAAACGGACAGTGCAAACAACGCTCCCATTTCTGTGTCCATGTTGTTTACGGTGAAGGCTGGTCTGCCGTCTGCCAGTGGCGTTATAGTCATGTGATAGGGGCTTGACGAATAAAGGAAGGTTACGCAATGACCCAAAAGCCCCAATCGAGTAGCGAATCTCAGCAGCCACGCCTCTGTTTTCAGATGTCTCTGTTTTCCCCCATCCACACTGAGACGGAGCAGCAGCGTTTTAGAATGAAAACAGCCTCTCCAGCGTTTCCAAAACGCTCCATTTTCGGGGCTCGAAAACTCCGGCGTAGTGTGGACGGATAGCGTAACCGTAGCAAAACTTGTGCGTTTTAAAACGAAAACGCATTAGTGTAAACAGGGCCTGAAAGAACATGCCATGTCCACACAGACATGTCTAATGTCCCAGCTGGGACTCGACTCAGCGACCTTCTTGCTGTGAGGTGACAGTGCTAACCACTGAGTCACTCTGTCGCCCTAAATGCCAATTCATGTTTTAATTTGTTTGTCATTGTTCTATTGTTGGGGACCAAAAGCTGAATGGAATGGAGTTTATTACTTTATGTGTTAAAGATCAGTAGCACAGTTTATTTATTTACACCCCACCAACCCCATTCTGATTACCTCCTGCCCCCACTGTCCTCTTTTATGAAATTGTAAATATGGTCACCATAGTTTTGGGTTGGGTTAGGTTGATAGATTCTACAAGCTGACGTGTTTCTCTCATTATTAAGATTTGCTCGATACTACAATGATGCAGCAGGACAGACCTATCGGAGTCTATTCAAAGTGTACGGCATTCGCTTCGATATACTGGTAAATGGAAAGGTAAGAGATAATACAATTTGTGCAAACTATTATAGATTCCTGTCATTAAGGTCGTTGTGAAACATAACAAATAAACCATTTCTCCTTTTCTAGGCTGGGAGATTCAGTATCATTCCTACGGTGATCAATATCGGCTCTGGACTTGCTTTAATGGGCGCTGTGAGTTTATAAGCTAGTTTTATTGTCACCATAGTTGTTTCACAATTGTTGACATGTAGAAGGCACAAACATAATTTCACTTTCATGTGATTGGCCCTTTTGACAGGGGGTTTTTGCCTGCGACATGATTCTCCTCTACATGATGAGCAAAAGCTCCTTCTACCGAGAGACAAAATTTGAGGCAATCAAAAAGTAAGTTTCTTTACAGGTTTTTTATGATGTATGATTGTTTCAGTACTCACCCTCATTTATAAAATGCAAGTGAAAAGCTACCACTAACACTAGCAGAAAACATATACATGCAAAACAAAATGAATGCTCTCATTAAGGTCTACATTATTACCTTTACTACACAGCCTCTGCCTGTGGTCATTAGCACATTTACAGCAGCAGTGTGAACCACAAGTTTATGATGGAACGCTTGTGGTTCACACTGCTGTGAATGTGCTAAAGACCATAGGCAGAGGCTGTATAAGGCAATAACGCTATAAATAATGTAAAGCTTTTTGAATAAACCACTCATTTAGCATTCATTTAATCATCTATTTTTTAGATACTAGTTTCTTTTCCATTAAGTACTGCACTTGTTGGTTCTAGTCCAAAACATCTAGTTAAACATATTCTCGTTTCCATAAATAATGTCAAATTTAAGTGACTTAAAATAAACAAAATAATCTGTCAATGGGCTAAGTAAAATAATCTTATTTCAAAGCAAAATCTAGATTATTAAAAAAAATGGAATGTTACAGAGATTGGAGAGAAATAGTTGTTTTCTGCATGCACAGCATTAATGCCTTGGTCAAGTTATCAAAGCCCCAAACAATTGTATGTGCTTAATTCTAGCCCACATGAAAAAAAAAAAAAACCTAGTCATTTATTGTAAATTCTGTAATGGTTATGAACCATTCTGTAGTAAAATGTATAATATTTTATTTTATTATTTTTATTTACAACACTTTAAAACAGCAGTATGTGAACTGATTACCAGGGTTCATACGGTGATGAAAAACCTGGAAAAGTCATGGAATTTTGACATGGTATTTTCCAGGCCTGGAAAAGTTTTGGAAAGACAGAAAAACCTACAAAGTTATAGAAAAGTCATGGAAATTAGCTGAACAAATGTCTGAATACTTAAATATATGGTAGATTAGTTGTCTTTACTTCTTTTCTGTCCATGGTCAAACACATACTCTTACATTATTAGTTTTTATTATTAGCGCTGTGTCTAAATAAATTTATCATAGATATAAAGATTAATTTAAACTAAATAGATTGTTGCATGTTTTATGATATGTTGTTATAACTTTGAAGATGCATCATTTTTCTTATTATTTAACATGTATACCAGGGGTGATCAACCCTGCTCCTGTAGATCATCCTTCATGCTGCGTTCAGCTTCTACCTTGATCAAACACACCTGAACCAATTAATTAGGACCCCGAACAGCACTAGATAATTACAGGCAGGTGTGTTTGATATGGGTTGCAACTGAAATCTGCAGGACAGTCGATCTCCAGGAGCAGGGTTGGTCACCCCTGATGTATACAAAGACATTACATGCAACATTAGGTCATGAAAACTTACTTGAAAGTCCTGGAAAAGTCATTGAATTTTAGTAGTAAAAAAGTGTATGAACCCTGGATTACACACTGTACGTTATTTTTGTTTTTACTACAGTAAACTGTAGCGTACCTTAACATTGTTCAAAAACCATTGTCAAATTTACTATACATTACTGTAGTGTTTTTTTATATCGGAGCCTATTTGGTGAGACCTTTCAAATGACATTTAACAAGATACACAACTGTCTGAGTATACCTATTTAATTCTTACTAAAGCTACTGGAGTGGTTAGTTCAGTAAATGACTCTCTTTTTTCTTTGTTTGAGTATCAAAACATGAACGTTTAAAGGGATTATTCACCCAAATAAATTTGCCAGTAATTCTGCCAAAGTTTACTCTCCCTTCACTTCTTCCAAACGATTTAATTTAATTTTTCTGCTAAACAAAGAAGAAGATATTCAGAATCAACTTCCATAGTTTTTGTTTTTCTTACTATGTAGGCCAGTGGTTACAGGTTTTCCAGCTTTCTTCAAAATATCTTCTGTAGCAGGGGTCACCAATCTCAGTCCTGGAGGGCCGGTGTCCTGCAGGGTTTAGCTCCAGCTTACCTCAACACACCTGCCACGATGTTTCAAGAATACCTAGTAAGACCTTGATTAGCTTGTTCAGGTGTGTTTGATTAGGGTTGGAGCTAAAATCCGCAGGACACCGGCCCTTCAGGAACAAGTTTGGTGACCACTGTTCTATAGTGTTTAACAGAAAAAAAGAAACTCACAGGTTTAAATCCAATTAGGGAAGACTGTATCGTGAGTACATCTTCATTTTTGGGTGAAATATCGGTTTAAAAAAGGGCGACACGGTGGCGCAGTTGGTAGTTCTCTCGCCTCAAAGCAAGAAGGTCGCTGGTTTGAGCCTCGGCTGGGTCAGTTGGCATTTCTGTGTGGAGTTTGCATGTTCTCCCTGTGTTTATGTATGTTTCCTCCTGGTGCTCCAGTTTCCCCCACAGTCCAAAGACATGTGGTATAGGTGAATTGGGTAAGCTAAATTGTCCGTGGTGTTTGTGTGTGAATGAGAATGTATGGATGTTTCCCAGAGATGGGTTGTGGCTGAAAGGGCATCCGCTGCGTAAAACAAATGCTTGATACAAATGATGACATAATGATGATAAAGTATTCTAAGAATCTGCGATTGCACCGAAGCCTTATAATACCATGCAAATGATTTAACATGAGTCAGGATGCGATGATGAAATCCAGGGAGAGAAATATCATCCCGAGAGATTGTGCTGATGCTCATGAACAAAGGGGGACAAGCATATTTTTGGGGGGACCAGTGCCACCCCTCTAGAACTGCCCATCTAATCTCTCTTATATGATGATAGTACATTAATATTTAACAACATATTATATGCTTACAGAGCAGAAACAGAATTTTTTTAAAGTACCAGTATCTGTTTCGCTCAGGATATCGTTATTCATTCATCATTCATTCATTTTCTTCTCTCGATGTGAAGGAGCAGTGGCTCTACTCCGAGCCCCTCCTGGGTGACAGATATCGTTATTATACCAAATAACTAAAAAAGAACTGCTAGGTCAAATGTCTTAACAAGTAAAATTTTATTAAACACTAGTCACTATTGGAAGACTAGGATCTAAAGATTAAGTACTAGTATCTAATAAATAAACACTATTAACTTTACAATAGACACTAGTACCTTATGTATAATCAATTATATATAATGAATGAATAAGAACTAGTACTTAAAGCTGCAATAGGTTGCAGTGTCAGGCAGCCATGCATTATAAGAATGACCAAAGAGAGTTTCAGCAAATAATGTTTATTGATGTTCTGCTGGAGATTCAAATCTCCTACATCTCAGGTGGTCTGAGGGTAGGTAAATTAGCATTTCTGTTATTTCCAGAATATTATTGTCAGAACTATCCCTTTGAACTTGAAATGTATGTGGGCTATTATGTACATGGCTTTCATAATTTGTGTTCGCACCTGCAGAAAGCAATCTGGGGAGCAGAGAGAGAGAAAGCATGTCCGGCACCATCGTCATCATCATCATCATCATCGGCAAGATGGACGACACCGGAGAGAGGAGAAGCAGACGGCAGAGATGCAACCCTTGACATCAGTGTTGACTCAGGCCAATAACAACCCAGAGAGACAGACGCAGCCCAGCGCAGCCTCAGCACTCAAACCACACAGTCCTGAGAGAAAGCCACAGGCAGCGGTGTCGTTCAGGACTCACGCTACTGAAAAACACACCGTTTCCCCTGTGTCCACCTTGAGAGCATCACGTCACCAGTAGAGAACTCATCATGCTGTGCTGTCGGATTTACTGTGGATGAATGAAGAGAGTTATTATAGCAGGTCTATCTTCAATCTTACCAATGAGGAATAATGCCAGTATTGTTTGTGCACAGGTTTTGTTACAAAGCGACGTTAAATCTTTTGATGTAAATCTGGCCTGACACCACAAACTCTCAAATCCAGGCTTAATAAATGTTAAAATACTTGAAGAGCAATGCCTGGGCATCTGTGTTGTTTTCATTTTGGAAGCCGTACATAACTTCTATTTACACTACAGTTTAAAAGATCGGCTCTGTTTGAACTAAATTAAGAGTTATGTTTTTTATTCATTAAACTAAGGTGACTGTAAAGACATTTATAATGTTATAAAGTATTTATATTTTGAAGATGTTTTCAGAAGTAGAAGTTCAACTTTAACACATGCAGCTGTGGCATAAAACAATCTTTCCCAAAATGTGTCAATGTTTGTGCTGCGCAATGTGAATTTATATATACACACATATACAAAAAAACATAAGTTAATTCAAAACTGAACCTTCATTCGTCACAATCACATTTGAGTTTCTTTTACTGAGCACAAAAGGAGATATACTGTTTTTAGGGTATACCACAGTTCAGAAGTCAAGGTTTTAAAACTGCCAAAATGTTCTCATATACTGTTCTTATGGTATGATTTTATGGTGATAAGATTTCTTTTTACAAGAAAAGATGTACAAAAAAGGCATTTTAAATTTAGCCTGACATGTTTACTGCTCAGTAAACAATACTTTAAATGTTTCTCACAATAAAATATATTGTGTTCAAGGGAAAATTATTATTTATTTTTTTACCCAGACATTTAAAAAGAATATATTTTAGAGAAGTAACCGTGATATTTCTGTCTAAGGTTATCATGCTGTCAGAATCTTATACCAGCATATGTCTACTGAAAACTGCTACCCATCGACTTCATTGTATTTTTTTTGCTGCTATGGATGTCAGTTTCCAACATTCTTCAAAATATCTTCTTTTGTGTTCAACAGAGCATAAAACTCAAACTGGTTTAGAGCAAGTCAAGAGTGAGATTTTATATTTTTTTATTTTTTAACTATCTCTTTATGGGGCCACACGGTGGCACAGTAGGTAGTGCTGTCACCTCACAGCAAGAAGGTCGCTGGTTCGAGCCTTGGCTGGGTCAGTTGGCATTTCTGTGTGTATTTTGCATGTTCTCCCTGTGTTTATGTATGTTTCCTCTGGTTTACCCCACAGCGCTATAGGTGAATTGGGTAGGTTAAATTGTCCGTAGTGTTTGTGTGTGAGGGACAAAGCCGAAAAGAAATGAATGAATGAATCCCATTACTGATTCTGAAACAATGAATGGTTTTAAATGTCATTTAAGCTGAGGAAAAACTCCAAATGCGAGTTTACCAGTTTAACATTTAGAAATATGCTTAAAGCAGAATATTTACTATTTTATTGATATTTATCAAGCTTCTGAAAATAGCCACGAAAATAAAGAGCAGAAAACAGCTTTGAGTTAATCACAGGCAAACACTAAACACTAAAATGTTTCTGTGGTAAATAAGGAAAACGACACATCTACGGTTGAGAAAACCAGACAGTTGAGAAAAGCAGACAGATTAATGCATGAGGTTAATCATTTATTTTCCTCAATTATATAAATTAAAACCATGTGATTTATACAGATTTCAAGTGGACGTGGAGTTTTTACACAGCTCTGAATTGATGTCCGGATCTTACACAGAGAACAAGCTGAAAACACATTAGTCTTGTTGGTCTACACTACACTGAAAAAAATTATTCAAAGCTGATTCCTTGGATTTACTTTTTTTTTTTACATTAAGTGGCTGTAAACAATATATTTGGGCTGAATTTAAACAAACAAATTAAGTTGAACATTATTAAATTTATTTTGTTTGTTTAAATACAACACAAAAAATTGTTTGCAACAGTTTTCAGTGTACATCCAAACCAGCCCTGTCTCATTAGGAAAACACTAAACCTACAAGAGGAAACAATCCGACAGCTCACGCTTTCAAAACTTCAGTGCAATTAGTACTGAGAAAATATGTCTATGCCTAAACATGAGATAAAAAAGATCACCCAGAGGCCTCTCTATCGTGTTACTGTCCTACATCTAGTCCGAGTCGCTTCAGTACACATGCACCATCCCGTACAGGAACGTCCAGAACAGCACGTAGGTGAACAGGCCACCGACGAGGCCTCCTGTGAACAGCAGACGGCGAGATTTGAAGCACTTGTTCCACCGTCGACCGGCTTTGAGGATGAGGAGCAGCGACAGCAGGAAAGAAGCGAGGAAGTAAAAGACGAAGCCGTATAGTCCTGTCAGGCCCAGGATGCCCGCGGTGGCGCCGGACAGCGCGGACACGGAGGTGCGGCAGTAGTCGAGCACCGCCCCGTTCCCCCGCACAGACACCTCGCTGATGAACTGCGGACCCTCGCGTTTGGCTGCGACCGAGGCCATGATGAGGTGTTAAAAACAGGCTGAGAGACAAAAACAGGAGAGCAGTGAAACACCGACCATCACATAAAGCCGTGCGTTCAGTTTAAATCTCCTCCTCCGCTTACCGTCAGAAAGAAAACACTGAAGAACACACGCGTCTGCCTCCGCGACTCAAGAAAACAACGTTTACAGCAAACACCCGAGCATCGCAAACTATTAGATCTCAGTTACAGTGAGGAATGTGTTATTTAGGGAGATGTTCTGGATAAAACACGGCGTGTGTCATTCAACGTCAGCCATTTTCTCGCAAAGCACCATGGGAGATGAAAAAAAATGTCATTTTTATTTATTTTCATGATAAACTCGTATTTAATTTTAAAATAATAACATGTATAACTGAAAACGTTTAGATGTATAATTTCAAATAATATTACAATGTAAATATCTGTTTATTTGATTTACGTTTAACCCAGTGTACGGGATCCGAGATGGGTCAAAACTTGTGATCGGATGTAAGAATCATTCGTAAGAGTCGGTTCCTTTGGACTGTTCACTTCAGTTTTTATCCGTTTTCTGACATCTTGGCGACACTGATTTTTAGATGACAGACCAAAGACACACTATAGAAGAAAGCGGACAAGTCTCTACTGGTTAAGGCTCCATGTTATTTGTTCATGATTCAGAAATATGTACTTCTAATTTAAAATAACTGATATAAATCATAAAACTAAAACAACTAATATAAAAAGTTAAAATAATTAATACAACTCACAATTATTTTAAACTTTTCTCGTGATGACGAAGCTGAATTTTTGCAATAAGGATTCAGTGTCAGATTATTCTTATTTTTGTGTTATATCATGATTGATAAAAAAAGGATGTGCTTTTACAAGGACATTCAGTTGATTAAAAGTTTATTAAACATATACAACAGAATTTATTTCAAATGAATGCTGTAATTTTACATTTTTACGTAATTCTTGCTAATTATTACATTTTATCAACTATAAAATAATGTTCTGTTTACGCGCGCACACACACACACACACACACACACACACACACACACACACACACACACACACACACACAC
>CAIGQQ010033541.1:15761418-15776487 GCA_903798035.1 Danio albolineatus
ATATGCTTGGAGACTGCATTATGGCTCAAGGTATGTTTTCTGCAATACATTTAAATCAAGATCTTAAATGTCCTAATTATACTAATGACATATACAGTTTACTAATATCATTGAACAATGGACTAATGATGACATAAATTCAACATGACCGGGATAAATTCTTTCTTTTTCATATTTTAAAATACTAGCACTTATTTTAAATTGTAATCAGGTTTAACTTTAAGCCAAATACTTTACTCAAGATATTCTGCAATAAATTTAATCAACATCTTCAATGTCCTTCCCCATATTACTTCTTACACTGATGTTATTGAACACTGGACTAATGATGACATAAAACAGAACAAACAGAAAAAAAGACTGGTGATGTGCTTATATGTTAATATAGTATTAAAATAATGTTAAATATTAACCTAATATTAAAAGCAATCGACTTAAATATCAATTTGGATGACTTTAATAGCCACTTCACTGTAAAAAATGATATGACAAAAAGTCATGACAAGAAATGTTAAGTTGCTTCAATGTTTTAAAATATAATAATTTAATAAAGGGACTAAGCCGAAAAGAAAATGAATTTAGGAATATAATAATAAATACAGTAAATAATAAAATAATTGTCTTAAGTTATAAGTTTATTAGTTTATCACTTATATTATTCAAATTTATTAGTCAATGAGATTGATGAAAGTTTGAGATGACTAGAAAAGCTAATTCAATTAAAAAAAACAAATAAATATGAAGACGGCGGATCATTCCGCTGTGGCAACCCTGGATTAATAAAAGGACTAAGCCGACAAGAAAATGAATGAATGAATGAATAAATATGAAGACAGCAAGAATTCTTTTTACAGTGCAAGTACAGCACAGTAGCTCTAATCGAATAGCTGTGAAAGCTCCCTCTCTCACATGTGATATTTTGACAGTAGTTTTACAACATTTACATTAATCTTTTCTGTCAACTACTTTTTAACACCCAATCTTTGAAGAGATCATCGTAATATTTATATAATACTGACCTCAGTTAACAGGTACAGTATGTGGACTCAATATGACTGCCAGTATATGATTGAGAAAGGAATAAAATCGAGCTGAAAAATCCTAACCATAACAATATGCAAAAAAAAAAAAATCCCTTTGCAATAAAAATATAGTAGTAAAAATCCATTTTGATAAATGGAAACTAAAATTTAAAGCGACAACATCCCTGATATTCCCTCACATAGACAAAAGATATACAAATTCCCTGACTTTCAATGTCTGGAAAGCACCTTTACAAATTCCATGTTATTCCAGAAATTCCATGAACTGTGGAAACCCTTTGTAATATTATTTTATCATATTACTGTATTTCTGATCAAATAAATGCAGCACTGGTGAACTTATAAAAAAATACATGAAGAAAACTTACAGTTTTAAAACCTTTGTTTGCGTATGTTAATGACTCATTTCTTACTTGACAGCTTTGGTGACTCTCCTTGACCAGGAATCGATCAACAGTCGCTCTACTAGGGATTTTAGGCTCTCTGAAGACTTGCCTTCTCTGGACAGCACACCAGACTCCTCCAACCATCAAAGCCGTGTGACCCACCACCAACCCACAACAGCCCGGGCCGGAAAGGGACGAATAGGATTGAGTGCTGATAACGAATATGAGCTCTGCAAGAAGCCCACATACAAGAACATCTACTTCACCACTCTGGAGCTGTTTAAGTTCACCATTGGCATGGGAGATCTGGAGTTCACGGAGCATTATAAATATAAGGAGGTCTTCTATGTGCTACTGATTGTGTATATAGTGATGACTTACATTCTGATGCTGAACATGCTAATCGCTCTGATGAACCAAAGTGTTGAGATGATGTCTGTGGAGAGCACCAGCATCTGGAAACTGCAGGTAAAATCTAAGACTGCTTAATAAAAGTTGTTTATAATTATTGGTAAAATTCACAAGAGGTTTTTGTAATGAACATTTAAATCCATAAAATGATTCAGCGAGCATAGCTTGGCAATAGATATTATTGTTATTCACAGCGTGCAATCACTACCCTGGACATGGAGTGGATCCTTCCCAAATGTCTGCAGGGAAAGCTGCGCTCAGGGGAAGAGAAGGACCTCGGCAGAGGACAAGAGCCTGACCGACGCTGGTGCTTCAGGTGATCCTGGTGCTTTCAACAAGACATGGTGCTTGTATTTGACATTTACATATCTGCCGTCCAAAGCAGAAGAGCAGTAACTATACTTTGCCATTTTTAAAAGGTAGAATCCATGTAAATCTTTTACAGTAAAAAGAGGAAGCCGTCTTATCATAAAGCCACAAGATAACATTTCCAGTAGGAAACTTACTTAGCATTTAAAATGTTAATAATTCTTATGTTTCTTACCAGTTTTATACTTACATATTTATATAACATTTTAAGAGTTCAGTGTTGTATATTACCATGACAATGCTTTATATTTGTGTCAAATAACGTTTCAAATCATAAATAAACTCTTTAAATATATCTAATATATCTGCTAAATATATTTACTTTGTTTTCACAGAATGATTCTATCAACCACTGCTGTTGGTAGATTGTTTTTGGTCAACACTTTAAAATAAGGTTTCACCAGTTAATTTGGTAACACTTTATTTCGATGGTCCATTTGAGTATTAGTAGACTGTCTGCTTAATATCTGTTGATGCTGACATTAAACAGTCCTTCAACAGACATTTAACTGACTATAAGAAACTTTGCAAGTACATGTCAACTTACACTAACCCTAACCTCAACCCCAATCTAACAGTCTACTTATAATCTAATGAGATATAGTTGTAACTTAAATTCAACAAACGAATCGTCAAAATAAAGTGTGACCGTTAAATTTAGTTATGTGTTTCCTAACATGAACTAATAATAAACAAAACTTACAAAGCATTTATTAATATTGAGTCAACATTTACTTATGAATTATTATTATTATTAACATTAGCTGTTGCACTTTGCATAAACAAAGACGTTCATTGCTAGTTGACTTCCTTTAACTAACATTAATAATAAAATATTACAGTGTTTTCTTATCAACATGCGGTGATTGTCATTATCATTACATTGCCAAACAGATATTATTCTTTCATTCATTCATTTTCTTTTCGGCTTAGTCCCTTTATTAATCCGGGGTCGCCACAGCGGAATGAACCGCCAACTTATCCAGCATTTGTTTTACGCAGCGGATGCCCTTCCAGCCACAACCCATCTCTGGGAAACACATCCATACATTCTCATTCACACACATACACTACGGACAATTTAGCTTACCCAATTCACCTGTACCGCATGTCTTTGGACTGTGGGGGAAACCGAAGCACCCGGAGAAAACCCACGCAACCACGGGGAGAACATGCAAACTCCACACAGAAATGCCAACTGGCCCAGCCGGGGATCGAACCAGCGACCTTCTTGCTGTGAGGCGAACGTGCTAACCACTAGGCCACCGTGGTGCCCAAACAGATATTAGTACTTTTATAAATAATAAATATTATTCATTCACACAAATGCAAAACCGAAAAATACAGAAACCCACATGACAATAAAATAATGCGATTAATAATAATTTAACCACATTAGGTGTAAAATAATCCCATAATGTATTCAAATATTGGGATAAAAAATAAGAGACATTTTATATTATAGTTAGTGAAAATCCTCAAAGGGGATTAGATAGTAAGGTTAGATAGTTTTTTTATCTTTGATAGTTATTTATAGTTACTATCTGTTATTGTATATGTATCAAATGATACAAGTGATACATTTATGATACGTTATTATATATGTATGTATAAATGACTGTACAGTTTAAACATCGCTAAATAACTTTAAAATGTTGTATCATAATATACTGTTAAATTATATTGTTGTTGTTTTTATGCAATTTTATGCTGTATTTTGACACTGATACTGAGCCTTTAATTGTTATTCATAAGGGATTTATAAAGCATGAATAGTCCTCACTTTAGATTAGGTCACAAAACTGGATGAAGTTGAGATAATAAAGCATTTATTAACATACATAGTAACCATTACTATATGCCTGAATAATACAATATATAAATGTTGATTTTAATAGTTTATTAATCCTTTACTAACTCATTATGAATGATCCTTAAAAAACACCAACTACTCTTAAATACAAATGGTTTGTAAATAATGTGATACCTAATTTGGTCATGAAAAATTAATCAGTAACAAATTATGAAAGTACAGTTATTAAGCCCATTATAAAATAGATCTATAAGTCAAGAATAGAGCATTTGTAGCTGCAGGTATAAACTGCTTACTAACGTCTATTAATGTAGAGTTAATGCTTAACAAATAATGAATTCACTAATTGCTAATGCTTAATAGATCATTTATAGTGTGTAGTTATTATAAAGTGTTACCAAAACGACAACATTAAAGGGATAGTTCACCCACAACTGTTGTGTTTTGTGAAAATTGTTTCATCATTTACTCATCCTTCACTGGTCACAAACCTGTTTGACTTTCTTTCATCTGTTGAACACAAAAGAAAACCTATAGCCATTGACTTCCATAGTATTTGTTTTTTCATACTATAGTTGCCCGTTTCCATTTGTGTTGAACAGAAAAAAGTAGCTCATTAGGGTTTAAAAAAACACTTAAGAGTGAGTAAATAGAGAATACATTTTCATGTTTGGGTGAAGTATCCCTTTGATATGCAAACGTAAACATAGTACATAATAAATGACACATACCTTGAGTTGATCTGTGTTTTCTGTCACAAACAAGTGAAGCAGTAACAGTAACGTTTCCTCTTGCTTTCAGTGTGGAGGAGGTCAACTGGACCCAGTGGAACAGAAACATGGGTATAATCAACGAGGATCCTGGAAAATGCACACAAGATACTTCTCCAGCTAGCGTTCAGAGAGGTAGTGAGGCCTGAACGATGCTCTGTGTGTGCCTGTGTTGCTGTTTCTAGTATTCTTCATCATAGTATGTGCATTTCAGAGCCCAGCCATGGAGTTCTGCAAACGTTCAGCAGACGCAGGAGGACACAGAGAACACAAGCCAGAGAAGCACATGAGCTCAGTCCTCTCGCCGAGGCCTCCAGCTCCGTCTGACGCTTTCTACTGTAGTCAGTTTTGCAACTATCTTCCATTCCAACAGGTCTATACATCTGTGCATATATAAATATACAAAATAAACGAAGAGAGCATTTACAAAACTACAAACTCACTTTCTCTGGATTTATGATTTATTTATATTGGAATAAACATATTTTTATTTTAGTCTGTAAACTACTGATGCCCTTTGAATACAAATAGTCATTTTAAAAATAATAATTAATAAGTAACAACCCTGGTAGCAAAGAATTCTGGCCCAGATTTGGCATAAAGCTGGCACAGTAGGCATTCATCCTGCACTGGCATACAGCATGTGGGCTAAACATGGACTGGGTTTGGCAGAGGTGGTACTGTCTTATAGGCGGCACTCAAGACTTGGGCCAGATGTCAAATGTAGTATTTGGCCCAGATGTTGAAAATGTATATGTGGGCCATGTAAGTTTGGCCTATCTTGACCCACTTTTGAAATACATATAAATTATTTTATTTATTCTATTTGAGTAAAGAAAAAATTCTACCAATCAGGTTCCTTCGAGAAAAAGCGCGGCCATAAAGCAAAGTGCTTCATGGCCCACATAGCAAACGGACTTGGCCCAAATGTGGCCTCATTATGGCACTGCTGGCGTGTTTCCGGCACTTGCATGCATAATGTCAGCTGAATCTGGGCCATGTATGGCAATGATGGCACTGCATGTATGACGGCAAAAAAATCAATGAAGTGATTGTTCATATTGTTTAGTTAACATTAGACTGGGTTATGGCTAGGGCCACACGGAATCTGTGCACGCAGAATTCCGCAGAATTTTAGCACATCATTGATTCTGTTTATTTACTGGTGTAAATGTGTGCAAATGTATATTTATTCAGTTTTCAAATTAGTTTCAGTAATAATATTGACTAATATGAAAATATTTGTATGATTTATTCACAATACAGTTTGTAAAGTACTATTTTCTGTCTTTTAGTAAAGATTTTATATGAGAGACTTGCTTTGTTTACTAATTAAAGTGGATCAAATTGGATTTGCATTGTAAACATTAAATAGAAGTTAAAAATAATTACTTTTTATTTCATATATTAAGGTTTTAGTTACGATACTCTCAAAATCATTCCGCATCAATACGCAGATTTTTAACAAAATACTCCGCAGAAATAGCAAAAAATATCCACAGATTCCGTCTGGCCATAGTTATTGCTCAGTTTTTGGGGTTTCTGGTTAAAGTATACGCTTATAGCTGAGAATACGGTACTAAGAATAAACCTCTTTTGGCCCAGTTCAGAGCCAGTTAAGGGAGATAAATTGGCTGAGATTCAGGCCGGTTATGGCCCATGTGGGGCCTTTGTCTTTAATCCAGCCACTTCAGGACCGTCATTCTTTGCAGTACTTGGGCCAAGGGAAAAGTTATTGTGTGGCCCGGAGCTGGGCCAGAAAACATTTGATGTGGGGAGTTTACCAAATTCATTGCAGTCATGAAACACCAACATATCTGGTCCAGTTCAGACCGAGTTATGGGTTATTAACTTGGCTGAGACTTGGCCCAGATATGATCCATGTTTGCCCCTTGTATGGAAGCCAGACTTGGTTCAGTCATGTACCGTAATTCACTGCGGCATGTGGGCCAAGCAAATGCTGATTGTGTGGGCCAGAGAAATCTTGCCAGAGAAATTTTGTGGGAAATGTGGGAAATACATCCAATGTTTCTAGACATATCCAAGTTAACAAAAAAACAGTGTTTTAACTTAAAGTACTGACAGTGTTTTTGTTCAAAACGTGAAAGAATCCAATGAAGTAATGAATCAAAAAAATCCAGAGAAACTGATCCCTCTCACTCTCTCTCTCTCTCTCTGCGCATGTGTGTGAGATTGAGTTCTACCTTTCTTCCTTTATTTTCTCTATCTTTAACAGTCTTTTCCACTTGTAAATTGTTGCATATTATAGTTTTGTTTCCACATAAAATAAGTTTGAGGGAGAAAGTTGGACGTCTTCTAGCTTACGCTGGTTGACGATGGCGTCCTCGGAGCGCATTAGCAACGAGCGGCTTTCACGCAGGAATGGCATTAAAATTGCACCTGCGATGAACTGTTCGGTGGAAGAATGCAGTTTAGCAGTTGGAAGTATTGTTGGGCATGAAAGTATAATGTCAGCTTCACGTGACATGAATAGTGCTGTGGTGATCTTTCTGGATAATATCAAGAAAGTAAACATCGTAGAGCAAAACAGGATACATTTACTCCGGTAATCCCCCTAGTTCAACCGACAAAAAAGATAATTGTGTCTAATGTCCCCCTTTTATAAAAGATGAGTTACTCATTGCAGAGTTGTCTAGGTATGGACGAATTGTTTCACAAATGGTGTCGCTAGGTTGCAAGTCCCCCTTGCCTAAGCATGTTGTATCGTTTAGACGGCAGGTGTTTATGCTTTTAAAGAGTGAAATTGAGGGTTTAAATGTGACATTTAAATTTAGATTGATGGGTTTGACTATATAGTGTTTGCGAGTTCGGCGAGCATGAAGTGCTTTAAATGCGGTGGTGACGGGCACATTAGAAATTTGTGTCCAGTGCAGACAGAAGACTTAAATGTCAATATACCACCAGTAGTGGATGATGATGTAAGGGCAGATGGACCTGTTGAACATGAGCAGAATGAAAGTGTAATGTTAGAGGCCATAAATGATGAAGGGGCAGAAGGAGGAGTAGAAATGCAAAAAGAGAAAAAAATCTAATGACACTGAAAAAACAGCTGATCTCATGTTGGAAGAAGAAATGAGTTTAGAACATGTGGATGATGGTGCGATTTTTAAAACACCCTCTATTAAAAGAAAAAGAAACAAAGAGAAAATTGAAAATGATAAATCAAAACAACTATTGACAAAAACTGAAAGCAGTGCCAGTGCCAGAAGACCCTGATAGTGACGCAGATAATGCAAATGGGAGGAATAGGCATAGTGCTTACACTTTCTGAAAAGTTAAGTCTTGTTTACAAAGAACAAAAAATGTAAAGAACGTTCAAGTGACAGATTAGTTTCCAGATCGGAAAATGTTTGTTGATTCCGTGGGGACATTAATGAGAAATGAGGGAAAAGAGCAGTTTACTGTTCAGGAAATATACAGATTAAGGAAATTCATTGGAAAATTGAGAGCAGAGCTTCAGGAAGAAAAGGGGTTTGAAACAACATAGTCACTATTTTGTGTTGAGTTTTGCTTTATGTTTTTATCTTATCTCACATTTAATGAGTGTGGTGAGATTAGGCACTCTAAGATGGGGCACGTGATGGATATAAAAGGGCACTTTTATTTGTTCGTTCAGGAAACCCACAGTGATGATCAAAATGAGATTGACTGGAAAAAGGAATGGGAAGGGGTGGTGTTGTGTTGTGTTCAAATACGAGTTCTAAAGGGGAGGGGTGGCAGTACGGTTTGCTAAACTCTTTAGGCCTGTTTCTCTTGAGGTAAAGCATGAAATTCCTGGAAGACTTATTGTTATAAGAGCACAGTTTAAAAAATATAATTTTGTATTTATTATTGTGTATGCTCCCACTAATGGCTCTGAAAGAGTCTGTTTTCTAAATAACCTTAATGCAATTTTGCAGAGTTTTAATTCAGAGGAATATTTGTTTTTAGGTGGTGATTTTAATTGCACAGAAAATTGTTTTGGATATGAATCATGCCAAACCTCATAATGCTTCAAGTAGTGCCATACGTAAATTAATTGAGACTCACAAAATGTGTGCTACATGGAGGATACTAAATATGAATTCCAAATAATATACATGGATGCAAAACAGAGGAAATTTGATGTCTTTGGCCAGACTAGATAGAATATATTGTTTTAAACATATTGTGCAATTAAAGCTTCAGGCATTTCAGACCATGCATTAGTTACTTGTGACTTTTTATTGCAAATATAAGGTTTAAGAACGCCTTTTGGCATTTTAATATTTCATTGTTGAGTTTTTAAGGAGGTTTTTGTTTTTTTCTGGGAAGAATTTTAATTAAAGAAAGTTTGTTTTAGTACTTTGCGTCAATGATGGGACTATGGAAAAGTTGAAATTAAAATGCTATGTCAGCAGTATACTTTCAATGTCTCAAAAAACACTACACAAAAATTGGAAAAACTTGAAGCTGAAATTGTAGAACTACAAAAACTGTTAGAGATTACTGGAGGTCAGAATGGAAATCATGCCCTAAAATCTAAAAAGTTAATTTTAGCAGATCTGCTAGGCATGAAGGCTAAGGGAACCTTTTCTACTGTCTAAAAGTGTACTGAACTGAACCGTACCGTACCACTTTTTGGTCATCCTTTGCAAAGGGTACCAAGGGTACCTAAGAGTGACCAAAAGGCGGAGCTAGACGTGCAGCTGAGGGCTATTGGTTTATAGAGATTCGTCATTTGCTCGCGCAACAAGCCAGAATGAAATTAAAGGACCAGCCATGTCTAATATACAGCCGAGAAACAATACACCGAAATAATATAAACATATAATAACGAGCCATGGTCGACCCAAGCTCAAACAAACCTTATCATTGTCTTGAACAGCCACAAAGCCAAGAGAAAGAGCAGATTCTCCCCTATGCCCCGTAGTTTTTATGAACCCGTCTGAAGAGCGAGCGGTTTCACTTTCTCAATTGCGCCCGCGTCAGTATTTGAAATAGCAAACCACTTGAGCTGATGATAATAATGTGCGCTTAATAATTGATGTGCTTTTGAAACCCGATCCTTTCAGAAACAGACCAACGCGAGACTGACGCGTGCAAAAACAAAGTAGAAGCCAGAAAAAACAAAGGATCAAATTATTGTTTCAGCAAACATGAAGAAACTGCTACATTTAACCATTATCATCACCTTCTGGACTATTATGAACTCGGAGTCACGAAATTACTCTCTAACAAGAGGCTACATGTGCTGGTGAAGATGAGAGGTTTGCACTGACTGTGGGCTCTATTTTGTGTTGTTTTTGAACCTAAATAAGGACTAAATGCCTGCTGTGTGTAGTGTTTCTGTAATTGGTAACATATCGGAGACTGTAAAGGGCTGTATGTGTTCATATATGCTGCATTTATTTATTTATTTTATATCGCAGACAGTAGGCTATTTCGCATTATTGATCTAGTCATAATCAGATCATGTTCAGTCAGTAATGAACATATATACACAAGTGTTTATGTGTATAATAAAGCCTCTGTTTTGGTGGAGTGCTTCTCGTATGATTTGTGAACGACCCATAAAGCTTTACTGTAAACATTTCCTCGAGCGAAAATGACATCGACTGAAACTTTCTGTCGTACACCACGCCCACCAAAAGAGTACCCTTTAGCAGTGGAAACGCAAGCCTGATAAAGGTGAACCATACCGACCCGTACCGTACCACTCAGTGGAAACGGCCCATTAAAGGGGCTCGTTTTGACTTAGACTCATGTGTACCAGGTCTTACATTAAGGTTATGTGATACAGGCATTGTAAAATTTAAGAATTTAATTGATGTGGCTGGACCTAATTTAAGTGATGTATCTGCATTAGCTGCTGCATTAAGACAAGGTCTTCTCGCCAAACTGAGGTTATTTTAAAAATGTGGGAAAAAAGGTTAACAGAGGAAGAAATGCTTTTTTTTGGAATATTTTGGTGAAGGAACCTTGGTTCCAAATATGACAGATCCTTTTCCAAAGTTAGCTATATCACCAAATTTAAGGAGCATGTCTGGTGTGTTGCTGGATGTACAAGGGTTGCAAAACTTGAATTTTGACACTGTGGATGGAAAAATGCTGTATAGGTATTTTGTTAAGATTTTTGATAAAGCAGTACTAAATGAAAAAAATGATAATGTGTGGCGTGAAAGGTTAGGGATGCAAGAAAAAGATAGGTCAGTTTGGAGGGTGATATTCAAACCACTATTGAACAAACATACTGCATGGGGCTGTCAATGCCTTTGTTCCAGTTATTAATTCAAATGTTGTTGATAAATGTGTTTATTGTGGAGAAAGAGAAACTGTATTTCATTGTTTTATAGATTGTAGTAGATTGAGATCATTGTTTGTTGTATTGAAAGACTTGTTTGTAAGATTTCAAGAAAACTTCACTGTTAGTGTGTTTATTTTAGGGACTAAATATTGTCAGAAACAAAGAGTTAAATGGAAGCTGATTAATTTTATTGTTTGACAAGCTAAACTTGCAATTTATGTCACAAGGAAAAATAATGGAGGGCAAAAAAAATCAAGATGTGGTTCTTCTTTTTAAAGGGTATTTGAAGGCTAGAGTTAATGTAAGATATAAGTATTACAACTTGATGAATGATGTGGAGTGTTTTAAATTAAAGTGGTGTTATGATAATATTATCTGCGCTGTAGTTGAAGATGAACTCATTTTTTATTTGTTATTAATATGAAAGTGTTTTGTATGTGAAACAATGTTTTCTTGTGATGTTAAATATTGTTGATTAAAGTTAAATTAAAAATCTAAAAAAAAAAAAAATCTCTCTCAAACACACACGCACACAGAGAGAAAGAGAAACATAAAAGTGTCTAAAATACCCTGCCTATATTCCAACCCTTAAAAATAGCATTGGATGTCGATCTGGCCTTCGTGTTTCTTTTTACAGTAAATCGTTGAACAATTCAGAAATAGCCCCACTCGCCTACATAATGTTGAAAGCTAGAACGTTGGTAGTTGTAGACGTCCGTTACTTTATGCATCGATATAACGTGTTATACCTACATGCACTGTTTACATGTAATGAATACTATTGTGCAGTTAGTGGTGAACAAGGCAAAGCATTATGAGGTCAACGAGCGTCTGTTTGTGTATGTCTCCATCTTGTGGTGCTGCATGGTTCAAACAGATGTGGCACAACAGAGACCAACTGAATACCTACTTGCAACAAGCATCACATGACATGACGATGCAAATAAGCTTAAGACATGATGATGAATCCACATGAACTTACTGCTGTTTCCACTATTACTGAATGCGTCCACAACGTCGGCCAATGGCGCAGCTTTTACTAAGTTCAGAGGAGGATGCTGTCCAATTTCCTCTAGAGAAAATGTTCACTGCAGAGCTGAAACCGTGTATGTGTAACTTCCGGTGCTGCATCTAATTTATATACATCTAAAAAAAAAACAAGATACCACCTGCGTTACAGAGGAGAAGGGGCACAATTTCCCTCTTTTAAGAATGTAATACGTTTACTCAGTATTTTAAGCGATATAAAGCCTATTTTGTAAAGGTGTTGTAAACGATTTGAATTATGAAGTGATGGAAATAAACTTGATTTAAATTCATATCGATTTCAGAGCATTTTTTTGTATTTCGTTTTTATTAAATATACATGTCATTGTATTTCGTTTAATGCACTTCAACAAAAGGCCTAAACTGCTCATAACAAGTGTGCCGCACGCCTGCTTTCGAGTGAGGGTTTCGGCCGTTAGATCGCCCCCTGGGGGCTGGCTGCAGTACAAGTCGTAAAGCCCGCCTCCTCCATGTTAACGAACGAGACTTGAGCCCACATAAAAAAAATCATTACACTTGCAATAAAATGTCCCGAAAGATGGTTCTGGTCAATTAAGGCGCTGGTTATAATGCTGGTATAGGTGCAGATCTTCATTTTTGTAAAGAGTGTGTTTTAGCCAGTAATTTAACGCTGGGCGTGTCATCGTGATTGACAGTTCTGATTGACAGCTTCTCAAAGCACACCGTCGGAGCCTCGGGAGGAGATTGAAGTGTCATTATTCCATTTCTGTGTTACTTTACCATGATAAAATGAGTTCAGCAGTAAACTACACTGTCTGACCTACAGAATCTGATGGAGCACTGTTTATTCGGCAAGGTCAGGGCTTTATCAAGCTTTATTAGTTCGCTGATACACGCCTAGCCATGACGGGGGAAATGCAGGTGATCATTATCTAGCAGTAATTCTCTTTATGAGTTTGTAATAATAATTAGGAAGACAAAACTAAAGTTAACCGATCTCCACATTGATCTAACGTTATTTGAACTTGATTTAAAGTCTCTTCCGTTTTGAGTTTCTGCATGTTATTGAGTTAATCTACTGAGTTTGCTGTTATAAAATATTAATGTTCTAGAAACATTATCTTATATAACAAATAGAGCTGTAAATGTGATATATTATTTCTATACATCATTTACTATTGGCTTATTTAAAAACTCCTAATAAACATTAAAATAAATGTAAATTCCTTTTTGCCAGATATAATGAAGGCATCGAATAAACCAAATGATAACGGAGGCAAAAAATGATATACAAGCGATGTTCAGCAGCCGATCAACATGTATTAATACTGCTAAGTTTAATTATTTTATATAGCTAGTGCAGGGATGGGAGGTGTAAATCTTGCTGTATTTATCTTTTAAACACACAATTTTTCCCGCATGGTAAATAGCTGTCTATGGTGTGTATATTTTGGGTCCTGTTGATTAATAATAAATGTGTTGTTTATATGTTATTGTTCATATTTTACAGTGTTAGTTCTGTAAAGATAACAATACCAGCAACCCTGTTACAAGAATAATATTTTTTTGTGCACATATTAGTCTTGATCAGGCTAGAGTGTATAAAAAGGACGTTTCTTTCTGCAGTATAACATAGATTGCTTTGATTAATTTTATAACCGCTTAAATCACACCGTTTTTAAATCATATATTATTACTTGTTTTTAAATGTAAGTTCTTCATATTTACATTAGCGAGCCTTTGTTATAGTGCAGACACCGGCAGTCAATTGAGAAGTTCGGGGGGCGTGGTTCATTTGATGTACAAGCGTTTGGTTGGAAGCTTGATTTCGCGGCTCCGCCTCTGGCTCCGTCAGCCAATCCTTCCGCGCATGCCCAGGCTCCAATTTCAGCAGTGTTTTGCGACAGTTTGTGCCCGTCACGAGGTGTTTTTTTCCTTCAAAGCGTTTAATGGGAAAAGGGGCTGTCGCGTCGTCCATATTTTATACAGTCATTGGCTCATAATAATTGCACACACACACACACACACACACACGTTTATATATTCTGGCACCACTATGAATTCATGATTTCTGAAACATTTCCCTTTGATATTTTTTCTGGGTGACCAGGAACAGGAAATTGCTCAACCATCACCTCCTGTTTGACGGGGATAACTCTCTCAGTCAATCATCTCCATGGGTAAAGCCAAAGCTCTGTTTGCAGCACAATCTTCACAAAATGACATATAGCTGCAAGGAAATAGTAAAAACAAATTGAAAATGCCTATTTCAATCATCAGGGGGAAAAATCAAATCAGTGTGATTCAAACTGGAAGTGGACATCTTGTCTAAGTTAGGAGGATGATTTGAGTGGCCAATAAGTCTCCAAAAATCACAGCAAAAGAACATAGGTACATAGGTTTGTTAAGTCTTGTGGTCTATAAATCTAAGTCTCCAAAACATAATTCCACATCACCTGTGTCACCACAGATAGTTTGGAAAAGCTCTTTAAAAAGCTTTACATCCAAAAAAACACACTTTAGCGCCTTACCTGTATATCCTCATTTTCCTTTGGCTTAGTCGCTGATTCATCAGGGGTCGCCACAGTGAAATAAACTGCCAATTCAACGTTATACACATATACACTACCGGCAGGGCCGGATTATCCAATGGGCATTCTGGGCACAGGCCCAGGGGCCCGTGCCTACTTGGGGCCCCTGCAAGGGGGGAAAAAAAAGGCAATTTTGGAGCGTCTATTTAGGCTAAGTGGAAATAGCGCACCTTGGAATAAGCTATTGACGCGGTTTCCGCCCATCAGCGTATGATTGGCAGAGACAAGATAACTAGAGAGCGCAGTTTATTATAGCGTGAGTGGCGTAGCTCGTAGAGCTCACTGTAACATGTTTTGACGCGATTCATCGTCAAGCCGGTTCGAATCCACCATCTGCTGAACTCCTGCAGTTTTTCTCTCTTCCCATAACAGATTGGAAATACATTCATTTT
>CAIGQQ010033541.1:15804032-15871418 GCA_903798035.1 Danio albolineatus
AAAGAAAGAAAGAAAGAAAGAAAGAAAGAAAGAAAGAAAGAAAGAAAGGAAAAAGACAGAAAGAAACAAGGGAAAAAGACAGAAGGAAAAAAGAAAGAAAGAAAGAAAGAAAGAAAGAAAGAAAGAAGGGAAAAAGAAAGACAGGAGGAAAAAGAAAGAAAGAAAGAAAGAAAGAAAGAAAGAAAGAAAGAAAGAAAGAAAGAAAGAAAGAAAGAAAGAAAGAAAGAAAGAAAGAAAGAAAGAAAGAAAGAAGGGAAAAAGAAAGAAAGAAAGAATGAAAGAAAGAAAGAAAGAAAGAAAGAAAGAAAAGGAAAAAAGAAAAGAAAGAAAGGACAAAAGAAAGAAAAAAAGAGGAAAAAGAAAGAAAGAAAGAAAGAAAGAAAGAAAGAAAGACAGACAGAAGACGAAAGAAAGAAAGACAGAAAGAAAGACAGAAAGAAAGAAAGAAAGAAAGAAAGAAAGAAAGAAAGAAAGACAGAAGGAAAAAGAAAGAAAGAAAGAAAGAAAGAAAGAAAGAAAGAAAGAAAGAAAGAAAGAAAGAAAGAAAGAAAGAAAGAAAAGAAAGAAAGAAGGGAAAAAGTAAGACAGAAGGGAAAAAAGAAAGAAAGGAAAAAGAAAGAAAGAAGGGAAAAAGAAAGACAGAAGGAAAAAGAAAGAAAGAAAGAAAGAAAAGGAAAAAAAGAAAAGAAAGAAAGAACAAAAGAAAGAAAAAAAGAAGAAAAAGAAAGAAAAAAAGAAAAAAAGAAGAAAAAGAAAGAAAAAAGAAAGAAAGAAAGAAAGACAGAAGACGAAAGAAAGAAAAGAATTTTTTTTTTTATTTTCACAACACTTTATTACAAAAATTAATACATTTACACAATTAATTCACACACACAAAAAAATAAATAAATAAAAAAATTAACCCAAAATGGGAGCAAAAACTAACTCATTTTCATAAAGCTCACACAGAGCACCAGCGTAACACCACATCAAGTCAAAAGAAGGAAGATCATCCATGGCTTTAAAAAACTTAAAATCAACAAGAATTCTTGATTTGACAGAATTAGCAAAAACTGCCAACATGTTGTGACTCACATTCCCTTCAATTTTTTGCTTTCTAGTACTATATACTGCCATTTTAGCTTGACCTAACAAAAAATTAAGAAGCTGACATTTGAAACGTTTCCTCTGAACATATTTGAATCCACAAATGAAAGTTTTAGTGGAGAAGGTTTCTCCAAAAGACACAAACAAATTCTGTAAAAGAGTGAACAAAGGCTCAAGTCTGGAACATTGCATAAAAGTATGAAAAACAGTTTCTCTCTGCGAGCAGAAAGGGCAGTCGTGACCAACATCAGGATTTAAAATTGAAATAAAAGCATTAACTGCAACAGCACCGTGTAAAATTCTCCATTGCAAATCCCCAAGTCTTTTAGTTAATGGTGACTTGTACAATGATCGCCACTGAGGTTGCTCATCCTCACTCAACTGTAAAACCTCACGCCATGGAGTGTCCACTCTGTTGTTTAAAAACATTTTGTTAAAAACTTTAACACATGTTTTATATAAAACCTTCCCAGAAGCTGACTCTGGCCCAATCAATGTCACATCTTTACAATGTAAAAACACCCCTTCACAGTTTTCTAAATTGGGAGACAATGACAAAAACGGGAAAACATCATTACAATTTGGAATGGTTAGCCCTTCATAATAGTCCTCCAACAACCTGATCTCTTCAGTTGTGAGAGAAGCCCTCCATTGCTCAAGGAGCTTCGTAACTGTCCGTTTAGAGTGAAGACCTAAATGTCCAGCGACTGAGTCAGCATTCTTAAAGTCTTTTCCAGCTGACTTTAATAGATGTCCAAGAGTTGTTATTTTAGCTGATGAAAGAATTTCATTGAGTGCTGGAAAAGGTCCCCTAAAGGACACGTCCATGCGTGAACCACAGATCAGAGGTTCTTGTAGCAGCCAGTGTAAGGAGGTCGTGTTTGAGGGTCTGTGCACAGTAAACAAAGTCCATATCTTGAAGATGTTACGGTAGAAAATTGGGAGTTTGGATAAATCCATCCTTTTAGGATTCAGCCAAAACAAAGTTTTCTCAATGCCCTCATTTCCAAAGGACTGCATTAGCAGAAAAGTTATGGATCTCCAGTTCGCGTCCAATGGTCCATTCAAAAGTCTTTGCACAAACTGAAGCCGAAAAGCTGCGGTTCGGCTCTGTAAATGCACAAGTCCATGACCCCCTTCTTCTTTGGGCAAATACAACAAAGCTTTGGGAACCCAGTGTAGCTTATCCCAGAAGAAATCTATTAAAATTGACTGAATTTTTGACAAAAGATTAAAAGGAGGATCCACACACATTAACCGATGCCACATAGAAGATGCCAACAAATTATTAATTATCAGTATGCGGCCTCTATAAGACATGTTTGGAAGCAAAAAATTCCATTTACTAAGACGGCCTTTTATTTTTTCAACAACACCTTCAAAGTTTTTTTGTACAACTACTTCAGTTCCTAAAAACACTCCCAGATACTTAAAACCCTCCCTGGTCCAAAGTAAACCATCTGGGAGGTTTGGTTCTCCATTTAACCATTTCCCGATTAGAATGGCCTCGCTTTTAGACCAATTCACCTTAGTAGAAGAAAGCACCTTGAAATCATTTAACAATTTTAATAGCAATTCAACATCATCTTGGCAACTAATTAAAACAACGATATCATCTGCATATGCTGACAATTTAAACACATTTGGACATGTTGGAATACACAATCCACACAACTCTGCTCTTAATTTATTTAAAAAAGGCTCAATTGCTAAAACATACAACATGCCTGACAAAGCGCAGCCTTGCCTTACACCTCTAAACACCTTAAAAGGAGCACATAAGTCACCATTAACTTTCAAAATACTCTCAACGTCACAGTACAACACCTTAACCATTGAGATAAAACTTGAACTAAAGCCAAAAGCCTCTAGAGCATCCCATAAATACTTATGCTCAATGCGATCAAACGCTTTTTCTTGATCAAGCGACAAAAGGCCAATATCTAAATGCAGCTTTTTGCCAAGGTCCATAACATCCCTGATAAAAGATATATTATCAACAATACGTCTACCAGGTACACAATATGTCTGGTCAGGATGGATCACCTGCTCCAATACTCTCCCTAATCTGTTTGCTAGGACTTTTGAAAGCAATTTGTAATCATTGCACAACAAACTGACTGGTCTCCAGTTTTTGATGTCGTTCGGATCTCCCTTCTTTGGCAGTAACGTGAGAACTGCTCTACGGCAACTTGTGGGAAGCCGCCCATAGGCCAGGCTTTCTTTGAGCACCTCCAGTAGGTCCGGACCCACCTCGGGCCAAAAAGACTTATAAAAGTCAGTTGACAACCCATCAAGTCCAGGTGCTTTCCCACATTCCATGTTTTGCAGAGCCTCTTCCAACTCCTCCAGAGTCAAGGCCTTGCTGATCTCAGCATTAGCCTCTTGGGACAGCTGAGGCAAGTTTTCAAGGAAGACATTAGTAGTTTGTTCGTGCAAAAGATCACTTTTATACAAATCCTCATAAAAGCTCACCGCTCTTTTTCGAATATCAGAAGGATCTGACAACAAAACTCCATCCTCTGATCTTAAAGCATGTAAAAGCCTCCTTTGTCCATTTTTTTTCTCTAAATTAAAAAAGAATTTAGAAGGTGCATCCATCAACTCTATATTCTGATAGCGTGATCTGACCAGCGCTCCTTGTGTAACGGTATCCAATAATTTACCTAAAATATTTTTTTTCTTATTAAAAGTGTCCAAATGGGCCAAATTAGATGTATTGTCAACAAGCATCTGAAGCTCTACCAGCTCCTTCTCAATTGATTTCATTGAACGGATAATGTCTCCTGTGACATTAAGAGTATATTGTTGGCACAGCTGTTTAACTTGCACCTTTGCAACCTCCCACCACTGCTGTAGACATTTAAAAGATGTTTTTGTCTTTCTAAAATTCTTCCAGAACTCTTTAAAAATATCCTTAAAATGTTTATCAGACAGTAAATTACTATTAAAATGCCAATATGCACTTTTTGACTTAATAGATCTTTGAGATACAACACACTGTAACAAACTGTGATCAGAGAAACTCACTGGGCAAATTGAACAGCTTCTGAAAAGATTAAAATGGTGCTTAAAACAATAAAATCTATCTAATCTAGCTAGTGAAATCAGATTGTCATAAGCATGAGCCCAAGTATACTGTCTTTGACTGCCATTAAAATTCCTCCAGACATCAACAATTTCATGGGTTTTTATTAACTGAATTAAACGCTTCTGTGAAGCCATGTGTGGTTCAACATGATTTCTATCAAGGATGCTCTCAGTGCAGTTAAAATCTCCTCCTAAAAACAAAATTTTGTCAGTGTCACAGCTACTTAACACGTTATTCAATGTATCTAGGAATACCATCCTTTCTAAAGCATTGACTGGGACATATACACATATAAAAATAAAGGAATATTTTTCAAATTGGGCATCAATTTTTAAAAGTCTACCTTTTATGACTTCATCCACTTGATAGGAAACAGGAATGAAGCTCTTAGAGAACAGAACAGCAACCCCACTGCTAGTTGAAGTCAAATGACTTAAAACTGATAACCCATCAAATTCCTTACCCCAGTCAGAACTGTTTAAAGCATCACTATGTGTTTCTTGAATACATAAGACATCAATCCTCTTTTGTTTAATTATTTCATATATCTGAAACCTTTTCCTAATATCTCTAGCCCCATTTACATTAAGAGAAGCCACAAAAACTTCCTCCATAGAAAAAAAAGAAAGAAAAAAACAAAAATAATCAAAGCAAAGAAAACAGAAAAGAAAAAAGAGGAGAACGTATTTATGTGCTACCATTAGCTACTGAATCTTGGTTGGGCATTAAGTTTGCCAAGCAGTTTTTCTAGCCGAAACACCTCCTGTTTATTGAAACCTCCTTCGCTCCTAAAAAGCTTAGTTTTTTCCATGAATTGCATAACGTCTGGAAAATATTCCTCAATTTTAAGATTTCTGGCATTTTTTGTCACTTTAAGAAATGACTTTATGTCGTCCACAGTGTAATCTCGGCTAGAAAAACCGCTTAATGGTAAACTGCAGGACACACTGCATTCTGAGAGATCGCTCTCACTCTCAGTTTCGGATTGACTCAGATCGCAATTATCCGTCTTTTTTGCCTGTTTACCAGTATTCTGTTGTTTTAAGCGTCTTTTCTGAGGCATCTTAAAAGCACTGTCATCTAAGTCCATGTCCAGATTCTGATCCTGTTCTTTATTGAAGGATGCTTGCTCTCCAGCTATAACTGGGTTACTGCTCTTTCGCGATGCATCCACCGCAGCCCTTATTGGCTGCTCATCTACTTGAAACGGCCCGTCTCTTTCCACATGCACCACATCGTTTCTCCTCTCATCATTTTTATCAGTTAGGATCACCTCAGCTACAGTCTGTGGTACAGACTCCTGAGGAATGTCAGTGCTAGGCGCGTCACTAACACCAGCCACAGCGGCCGCGTCATTCTGCATATCAGAGTCGCGCGCAGAATTATTTTTTTCGCCAACACCCGGTAAACGGTTTTCATCTTGCTGGTTTACTCTACCGGGGCATGCGCGGATCAAATGACCCAATTCGCCGCAGGCAAAACACTTCATGTTGTTTGTAGTCACAAAGATAACATAATTAAATTCATCCTGACGAAAGTTTAAAGCCACGTCTAATTCGTCCAAATTGTCCTGCAATATCATATAGGCATAACGCCGAAAAGACACAACATGCTTTAACAGAGGTGACTTGCACCCGATAGGAATCATTTTTATCGGGGAAACAAGTTTGCCATAGCGAGAAAGCATTCCTGTCAGCACCTCGTTTGAAATAAAAGGTGGTACATTGGACAAAGTCACTCTTTTAGACGGGGTAGACAAGGGTAGCACCGGGGTGAAGATTCCACCAATAACTATCCCACTTTCAACTAACTGATTCGCCAAATCCACCGTCTTTACAAATACTACGATCGCATTATTCATACGAGAGGCTGACATGATGTTTTCTGTGCCCACAACTTCACCTATTGCCAAGCTACACTCTTCCACATTAGCTGCGGAGTCCACTTTGATTCCATGACGCCGTGTCAGGAAATCAAAGCTCCGACTCCCCGTCATAGCCATTCTGACAAGAAAAACCGAGAGCAGATGCTCCGGTATAAGTTTAATTAATTCCCTTTCTCAATTTAATGCGGTCAATAACCTCAAAAAGAAGAGAAAAAGGATAGAAAAAAGTAAATCTCTCGTACCTGCACACACGCCAAACACTCACTCAAAGCTCCGCCCACTCACTCAGCACATGCGCAGAAAGAAAGAAAGAAAAGAAAGAAAGAAAGAAAGAAAGACAGAAGACGAAAGAAAGAAAAAAAAGAAAGAAAGAAAGAAAGAAAGAAAGAAAGACAGAAGACGAAAGAAAGAAAGAGGAGGGTAATGTGAGAGACAAATGTGTGAAGTCTCTATTTAGAGCGAAAAGTAATGAAGCGCTGACACCTCTCTAATTAAAGGTGAGCAGAAATGAAAGGATAATAGAAGAGGTGAAAATTATTAATATTTAAAACAGAAATTCTCTGCGTCTGAACACTTCAAAGCAGATACTCGCATATAATTAGATGCTTGTTTGGCCATAACGAACAATACAGCAAACTGCGGCGATGAACATGCATGCTATTATTATTGTAGGCATTTCAAACTGGCAATGAATAACTGATGATACCCTGAGGGGTGGATTTAGTGATTTAGTGATCCTAATCAAATTCCAGGTACAGGTCAAACACACTAGCTACTGCTGCATCCAAAAGCTTTAAAAATGCTGCTTTCAGAGATGTCAAGGCATGTCCGAATACAAATTCTGCTTCACTTCCTGTCTCCGGAGGTTCTTTCATCGGATCGAATGAAAGAAAATAATGTAAAAGCCTACATCTGGACACATTTCTCTGCTTTTGAGTTTCCTAGGACGGTCTTTCACTGACACTGAAGGTACAACTGAACTCAAGATCTCCTACTCACTGAGCAGGGAACACAACACTGAATGCCCCGTTATCACTTATTTGATGTTTGATACATTTAAAAAGGACATTTTATTTAAGCAGGTAAAATGAAATATTCAGTTCACATGCTTTCATTTACAGACAAAACTGAATACAAGTGAAGTCAAATAGACACTTGGGTGTGCAGTGAATCGTCGATCCATTTTGATAGCCGGCAGCTAGCTCTCTGCAACTCTCACATGGTCACCATCTGAAGCTAAGCAGGGCTGCGCCTGGTCAGTACCTAGATGGGAGACGACATGTGAAAGCTAGGTTGCAGCCAGAAGGGGTGTTAGTGAGGCCAGCAGGGGTGCTCGACCTGCGGTCTGTGTGAATCCTGATGCCCCAGTATAGTGAAAGGGACTCTATACTTCCCAATAAGTGCCGTCTTTCGAATGAGACATTAAGGCCGTACTCACACTATGCTATCCGAACCGTGCTCAGGCCCGTTTCCCGGATCGTTTGAGAAGTGTAAGCGCTCTGAATCGGGCTCAGGCACAGTTCATTTGGCCAGCCCTGGCCCGGTTGGAAGAGGTGTGCTTAAGCCCGGTTCACTTGGGCTCAGGCGCGGTACGCTATAGTGTGAGTGCCAAGCGCGCCTGAGCCCAAAACTGAGGAAACAACATCACTCGCTGCGACGCACGAGCAGCACGATTTCGTGAAAATTTCCGAGCCACAAAGGCGATAAACCTGTTCAACATTATGCTGTGACTGGGTTGTGCACCACTGCTGAGCAAATAACTCAAAAAAAAAATCACCAACAAACTTAACAAAGCTGTGGACTCCATTGTGCTCAGCGTAGCTCTTCCTGTTTATCTTGAGTACGTCGCACTATAATGACGTAAGCGGGCTTGGGTACGGATGCTTAAAACGCAGTGTGAGTGCGGGCCGTCGGGGGAGAGAGAGGAGGAGGCCTGGGCACGGTTCGGATAGCATAGTGCGAGTACGCCCTAAATTGAGGTCCTGACTCTCTGTGGTCATTAAACATCCCAGGATGTCCTTTGAATTTGCCAATCATGGCCTCCTAACCATCCCCATACCATAATTGGCTCAATCACCAATCAGCTGGTGTGTGGTGTACGGTCTGATGCAAAATGGCAGCTGTTGTGTCATCCAGGTGGATGCTGCACACTGGTGGTGGATCAGGGGGTTCCCTATAAAAGTGCTTTGAGTGTCCTGAAATGTGCTATACAAATTTAATGATTTATTATTATTATTATTATTATTATTATTCATTTTGAACTGAAATTATGACTTAGAATTATGACATAATTATAATAAAACTGTGAGACTAATGAATATTTACAAGGTGTTCTTTTACCCTAATTTCTGTATAACAACTTGAGTTTATTTATCCCTTCACTCCTTGTCTATGGGCTAGGGCAGGGGTCATCAATCTTGGTCCTGGAGGGCCGGTGTCCCTGCAGGGTTTAGCTCTAACTTGCCTCAACACACCTGCCTGCATGTTTCAAGAATACCTAGTAAGACCTTGATTAGCTTGTTCAACTGTGTTTGATTAGGGTTGGAGCTAAAATCTGCAGGACACCGGCCCTCCAGGAACATGTTTGGTGACCCCTGGGCTAGGGGAAAGAAAAAAAACTGTAAATTGTTGGGTTTTTTGTTTGTTTGTTTTTTAAATGAGGTAGACTCAACAACAAATTTTCAAAAGATGTAAACTGATCTTTCTCCTTATCTGCATTTCACATTCTGATTACTCGCCGTATGCATTTGAAACAGAGGCAGGTTCTGTTTGCATATATTCATTGCATCTGAAACGTAAAGAGTTTCACATTCCAGTCTTTGCATAAACACACCATTAGCCGACTGATGTGCACAGTTCAATTTTATAAATAGTAATAACATTTGCATTAAACATAATCACCGAATTCAATCAGGAATATAAGGAATATAATTCAATCTTGCATATAAGAATTGAATGACTTCATAATGCCACACGCCTAATACACATTACATATGCCCATACATCATACAGTCCACACGGCGAATTATGGCTGAAACCATTGGCACTGCAACAAACTTTGTGCAAATGAGCAGGGACTTCCAACAGGATTACAGACGGTGATCAGTCTGAGTGTTCGAGTAGGAACGCCTACAAGAAAGCAACAGCACAGCAACACGGTGACCTCCGGCGATTTAATCATCAGACTGAGAGAGCTGCTGACATTTGTAGTCATGATCATTCAGCCACTGAACATAAGGTGCGAGTACAGCAGAAAGTGAGTGATCTGTGGGTGGGTGTGCGCGCGCGCGAGTGTGAACAAATGTGTGGAAAGATCAGAGCAGTGAGCGTTCGTATGCATAAAAGACATTGAGGAAGCTTTGGTGCAAAAGGATGTATATGTAGTAATTCATTAATATAAATCCTCATTTCCACTGTAACTTATACGGTACATGAGGTGATCTATCTTATATAGGTGGATGTGTGTGTGTTGAAAAATTATAGAGAGATGATGTGTGAACAACGAATCTAAATGAAAAGGTGTTGAATCTCACTGCATTTTTATTTATATCTGGACCTGCCTGAGAAGGTGTGTGTAACGTGAAGCCCAACAGACTTGACAAAAACAAGAAGAACGTTGAGAAAAATGCAGCAGAGCAGAAGAGAGTTGGAACTGCTATAAACACACACGCTTTAAATACTCATTTTAAGTCACTACAAACAAGGATGAATCTCAGTTTTCAGCAGCATATGGGTGCAAATATTTAGCGCTGCCAAATTCGGTGTAAAGATTACACATTAATAGGCGTCCTAAAACTAGAAGTCAGAAGAGAGAAAGATCAATCGCTTATGAGAAGAAGAGCCTCTCGTTAGATATTGGTGTTCATCTGTGTGCTGTACATCACTGAATTTACCCTGCAGACACACAACCACAACTGCTTCTTATGCGAGCAAAAGGAAACAAAACTATTGATTTATAGTTATGACTAGGGCCAGACGGAATCTGTGGACATTTTGGGAATATCATAACTAAAACCCTAATATATAAGATAAAAAGTAATACCTTTTTAACTTTTATTTAATGTTTACAATGTAAATCCAATGTAATCCACTTTATTCTGTAAACAAAGCAAGCTTCTCATATAAAATATCTACTAAAATACAGAAAATAGTACTTTACAAACTGTATTGTAAATAAATCATATGACTATTTTCATATTAGTCAATATTATTACTGAACTTAATTTAAAAACTGAATAAATATACATGTACACACATTTACACAAGTAAATAAACAGAATTAACGATGGGCTAAAAATCTGAGGAAATCTGCGGAATTCTGCGCGCGCAGATTCCGTGTGGCCCTAGTTATGAGTAACTCTAGAACAGCTCTGACACTTTGGTCTTGTTTACATCGGCATTAGGGTGCATTTTTACTTTATATTACATTCTATTATTTACTCCATCGCAAAAAAATGCTCCTCGGAGTGGCAGACAAGAAAAACTGTCACATTTTCATGCGTTTAAAAGTAGGTGTCTGACGTTCGTGAAAATGATTGTGTGAGACAGTTCTAAGAGCTAATTATGTAAAACCATTTGAAGACCCACTCGGGTGTTTGTGGAAATATTTGAAACGGTGAGAGATGAGATCGGTCCAGTTATCCAATTGCATTATCTGTCACGTTAAGTAAATAAACAGACTCGATGATGCAATAGTATCTGACCGTAAAGTCAGACAGATAAACAGAGAAGTAGAAAGTTTTAGGAACTATGTCATATCATTAATATTATTGATGTTTATTAAACTAGTTATTTGTATTATTTTTATAAATTATTTTAATGACTATAAATATTTTTGCAACCAGATTTTTTTTTAATCAAACTTTGATGCATCACTTGCTTTTGTTCATATCTCGGACAGTTTTACCTATTAAGTGTATTAAAATATTAATGACGAGAACACGGATTTCTCCACAAATATATTTTTTTTATTATGGCAAGAATAAAAGCAAAAAGTACACTTACTAAATAATACAGATGCTTTTATTTAGCCCGCTCCACAATTTATACATTACTGTCTGGTTAGTTTCTGTCCTCTACTTTTGCTAAAAAGGCAATAATAATCCAACATTCCTGACCATTATCACCATAAAGCCTAGAAAAACGGCATCATGTTGTAAACCGATTGGTTCAAATATTCCTGTCCAGTTATCAAAGAAATAATTTGTTACTTCATTATAGTTTTGTAAATATTAAATTATTTTAAAATAAATTGTAATGTATACATCAGTGTAAAACCTATGAGTGGTGGAAAAGCATATTCAGTAATTGTGTACATGGGTCTCCATTGGCCTCTTTTGGCTTTAATAAACTCATCCTTCATTTTAACATAAACTTTCCTCCTTTCTCACTGCTGTTGGAATTTCTAGTCAAGAATTATTGATCACCTGGTTATCTCTAAGATCACTGATCATGTATATGTCTGTACAGTCGTACCTGTTTCAGACAAAATCTCTTCAAAGTCATTCATATACAACTCAAATCAGACGCGGCGCCACGCGCACTGTTCGCTCGAGTCTCCAAAAATCCCATGCGCTCTGCCAGCCGAAATCATGTCGCGCGCACCCAAAGCGAACATCCAGAAACTCTGCGATAATGTCATATTTGCCGCGCGCACTCAAGCGAACGCGTCGAGTATGAACTAGGCTTTAGGGGTGAGGTTTGGTGAGCGCAGTAAAAAGCATTGGATGCAGCTCAGATTGCACCGCACCAGATCTGCATCCAGACCCCTCTCCAATGATGGGCTAAAAATCTACGGAAATCTGCGGAATTCTGTGAGCTCAGATTCCGTGTGGGCCTAGTAATGTGCCACAACTTGCATGCAAATAAGTCGACAAAAATCTAGTCTCTTAATGGTGCACTGTAAAGTCACATGTACAGTTTCTCACTGTATACTGGATTCAAGAGGGAAAAAAAGGACCAATTGAAATGAAAACAGTTTCAACATCCATCAGCTCTGCTTATGCAATAGAACAATGTTTCTCAACTGGTGGGTTGGGTCGCGGGAACATTTTTAGTGGGTCGCGGAGTGTGCGACAATATTTCAACTTATTTTGCTTACACCGGACTTTTATTTTGAAATGCGCGTGCAACAACAGTTCAGTTTAGTTTATGGCAACAGAACCTTTCTTTTCCCTAACCATTGTTTACAGTATTTGTCATTTTTACTTTGTAATATTTCTATAATTTGATACATTTTGTTAAACGACAGCAATAAAATATTGTTTATTTGTAAGTCTTGGTTATTTCTGTATGTTAACAAATAAATACAAATTAAATATAATTCCTAAAATTATATTATAGTTTCTAAATATTTGGGTCGCGGCTTGATGACCATGTAAACATGTGGGTCCCGTGGCCAAACCAGTTGAGAACCACTGCAATGGAACACGGTAATAGAAACACCTCACAACCATCCAGCCTCGAACAAAAATCCCACAAGATCTTATTCAGTAAAATCAAAGTTTGAACAACTGCACAATGGCATACCCACTCCCATCGAAGACCCCTAGGGAGTGAGAATGTCCTCTAGTAAGCATTCGTCATATACCAAACATCTGCAATAGCCTGCAATAACACAACGAGGACAAACGCCTCACAAAACAAAGTGGCAGAGTGAGACAATTTCATTTCTGAAAAGATTCATGCATTTACCGCTCATCCGTTGAACGCCTGCAGCTCATCTCAAATTGGACGCCCTGGTGATAAACTGCGGTAAATGGGGAAAAAAAGGGGATGATTTGTGAAAGGGCAAGGAGAAACACTGTTCCTCTGCCTCTGGCTCTCTCTTACATTCAGACAGCTGTCTTAATAATATCCCAGAGTGCAGCAGAAGAACATGCACATCTCAACAGTTCCCGTGTCGCACACAAACGCCCTTCAACCGATATCAGAGACCAAAGATGCAACCCAGCATTCGACACCGAGGAGAACTGAATCAGTCCAGATTCTTCATCATGATTTGTCACTTCTACGCCTTCTTACAGCGATCTATGGCCAGCCTCCTGGAGCCGTAGCCTTCCCTCATCCATCATAATGTGGGCGGCACAGCTGCTCCAGCGCCTCTAACCTGCAGCATCCACACAAACACCTTACAGGAAGTAGTTTGGGCTAGGACTCGTTGTGGGAGCTGGCGGCTCTTTGTGTACACAGCTCTGAGCCAAAGCAAAAACTGACTGTGAAAAACTTAAAAAGATAAATAAGACATATCTTGCTTGATCCCATATGAAACTGTTATTTGTGATTATTTATTATTTATAATTATTATTCCATTGTATTAACTGATTTATTTGTATTTTGTTCATTTATGATATTTATTGTTTACAAAATTTGATTAGTTAAGGATTTAGTAATGCTAGCCTTCAAGTGGCAACAGGATATGAGGTCACCCTCCAGGACTCCTTGGTCTCAAGAAACCCTATTGTCAACAACAATATTTAATGACCAAAGGACATAGACTATGCTTACATGGACATCAATAATTGAATCATTAGCCTTAATCTGAATAAGACAATATTATGATTGAGGTGTTTACATAAGTTTCATTTTGAATGTTCCTTTCATGATCCCGTTTTACATGTCATAATCAGGGCTCAACAATAAGGACTGCCCGATGGCCAGGGGCCAGCATGAGAGACGCTCAGGACAGTAGACAGGATTGTTACTTGCACGATCGGGCCAGCGCTGCCTTGTCCTGAAAGTTTGATTTTAAATTAATGCGACTATTTGTCAATTGCATGCAAATACAGGCTTTTAATTAGAAACAGTTTGTGCTTTTAAGCCTTTAAATGCTAACCTCTCTGTGATGTCGTAAATGACAAATTGCTTTTTGGTTCCTCTTATCTGATTGGATGTTGTGAGCATGCTGTTTTTTCCTGTAACCTGGTAACAACCAGTACAGCAAAGAGACGGCAACGTAGGCATCATGAGATTATGAGGATTAAAGAAAACATCTTTTTCTAACGTCTTGGAAGCAGACATTTACGTGGGTACAACGCAATGTAAAAAATTGTGTTTTGCACAGTTTGAGGGCCTCACGGTAGCACAATCGCCTCACAGCCAGAAGGTTGCTGGTTCGAGCCTCAGCTGGGTCAGTTGCAATTTCTGTGTGGAGTTTGCCTGTTCTCCTTATGTAAAAGTGAATTTGATAAGCTAAATTGGTCCTAGTGTATGTGTGCGAATGAGTATGTATGGATGTTTCCCAGTGATGGGTTGCAGTTGGAAGGGCATCCGCTGTGTATAACATATGCTGGATAAGTTGGCGGTTCAAACTTTTTTTGGTGGGGCCAGTGAAAATTTTGGCAGGGCAAGTAAAAATCTCAACCACTGGCCAGATCGGCCCAGTAGAAAAAAATCCTTAGCATTGAACCTTGCATAATGCATAGTTCGATTAACGTCACTACATTACGCAGCTACCCAATGTTTCCTCTGGAGTCATGTCATTTTGGGTGTTTCATTTTGAATTTGACGACTTTAACTGCAGTTCGGCACTTTCACTTTCATTCAGGAACATTTCACTCATGCCACATGACAAACTGAGGTATTGGATGCGAGTATGAAGTAAGGACTGCTGGAAGAGTGTTGTTTTAATAGAATTTGATGGTAATAGTTTGTTTAAGGTGTTTACATGTCTGTACTGCATTTCAGTAGTGTGACTAAAATCGGCATACTCCCCATGTCTTAATTTTATTTCTCTTCTGTTAAGATTTCTGTTCTTTAGTTCGATTATGACTTTAATCGGGTTAAATTAATCAAAAATGGCTGTTTAGACTCTTAATCAGAATATTGTCTTAATCGTATTAGAATCGATTAAAATAGTTCGTGTCCATGTAAACATACTCATAGTATTAGAAATTCCATTTAAAATTTTCTAGACTCAAAACTTAATGGTTACAATTAATAAGCTTCACATTAATAATCTAAAAATATGCCTATTTGAAATCATTAAACTTCTTCAATGTAACAAGTGTTTAACAAAAATTTATTTAATACTTTTTTCATGTTATTCCTGTTCAAATTAGGCATGGATAATAATAATAATAATAATAATAATAATAATTATTATTATTATTATTATTATTATTATTACTGTTATTGTTATTGTTAATAATAATAATGCAAATAAATAATACTACTACTACTAATTATTATTATTATTATTGTTATTGTCATTAATATAGTTAGAGACATATATTCTACTGCAAAAAGTAATATTGTTGTTTTGGTTTCTTCAAATGCACCAATTTTTACAACTGAACTTTCAAGTTTAGCTTGCGCATGGAAGATGCATATGGAATTGAAAGGAACACAAAGTCTAGTGTGACCACATTTGAAGTTTGTATATTTTCCCTCTGTCAATGAAAATAGCTCCAAAAGAACAGCGACAGCAATTTCCCATGCATGCTCAGAGCGTTCTGTCATCACTTCACTCCAGCTCCTCTCTCCGGTTTTCACATTTACACAAGGTCAGCTCCCTATCACACAGTGACTTCAAAGCAACACATCAATATGTCATCACACACACACATGGGAAGAAAGAGAGAGAGTCTTTCAAACTCAGTTGAGAAAAGACATACATAGAAGAGAATAAATGCCAGCTTCCTCTCTCTCTCTCTCTCTTATTGTTGTTCTTCACTGTACTCTACATACACAGACTCCACAATGCTCTGCTGTTGTCCTGCGGGCTCAGCTGTACAGGGGAGATGGTCAAACAGACAGACAGCTTGGCTTCTGACCGCAAACATTTCGCAAGGGCATGCGACCATGGGAACAGACACACCAAACACAAGCAAACCGGCACAACTGAGCCCAACTTTCCAGATTCCAGGAAATAGATAAAGTCTTGTCATGGAAGACAACTAGCCGAGAATCTGCTTTAGCTCTGGATTATGATAAAACTGCCAGATCTTGTCTTACAACCCATTCGTGTACACTTGTGTCTTGGGAAGGTGACATTTTGAACATATGCTTGAATACTCGCCTCATTTGATCAAATATTTATGACTTTCCATTGTTTTTAGTTCTAAAAAAAATAGGCCAAATCTAGAGTTGACATCCAAAAATTTTAAGAAAAAATATATTTATACTATGTCCAATTCCTGAAAATAATACTTTTAAACAATTTTGATGTTCTCCAATACTACCAAGTTCATCAAAATAGATGGAAGCTTGTTTGACTCAGTGTTTTCCCTACCACTACATTTCAATGCCATCTCCCACCCCCCTCGAATGTAAAGTTATCAAATTGTATTTTCTATAGGCCTATAGGAACATAATCCTTTCCTACAGAGCAGGTCTATACTTTTATTAAACAAACAAAATAGCTCTATGTTCGCTTATTTGCATGATGGCATGTAATTTCAGTCTCTACATGGTTGTGCGTTTACATTTCTCTGCTCTCTGTATTTTGTGAACGGTGATATTCTGATTGGATGCACACACTTACACAAGTGAGCACTTACACAAGTGAGTGTTGGAAAATACGTTGCGTCAAACTGATGGAAAGCAGAAGAAAAAATCTTTCTGGTAAGCCTGGTAAAATAGCATAAATCTCACTTTAGGTGCTGTCAAGGGCTTTAAATGCAGCGTGTGAATCACATCATGTGGCATTATCGCAATGTACAATTATAGTAAGAATATATAAGCAGCTCACTTTTACTTGCAATGAATTTTGGTGAATAAATTAAAATATTAAAATCATATAATGAAAATGATATTTCCCTAATTGTAATAAGACTACTACAGCCTATACTAGAATGCATATAAATATAATTTCTTGCTCAAAATCTCCCAATAACCTGTGTTTAGATTAACCTGCTATTAAATGCTTAATTTCAGCATCATGCTGTGGTTTACAAATGTATAAATATATTACACATTTAGGGCTGAACAATATATCGTTTCAGCATTGATATCGCAATTTGTTTATCAGCAATAGTCACATCGCAGGATTAGATTATTTATTACAGATTAAAACATAAAGATATTATTTTTTTAATTATTTACAATGACCACCATATTACATTTGATTGTTTATTTTCTGTACTTGAAAACTGTTCTTCTCCCCAGAAAACCATAAAGCACTGTTCATTTATTTATTTATGCTTGTAATTTATTATAATTTACACAGATGCCAAAGACTTGATCTTCCCAGTCGATCTATATGAGTGGACTCTTTCCAAATATAAATATTAAGATCATCTTGTGAAATTATATTAACATCGCAATATATATTTCTGCTAAACAAAATTTCGCAATGTCAGATTTTTCCAATATCGTGCAGCTCTATCTATAAATATAAAATTATGAGAATTATACATTTTATACTTGCCAACAACAGTGTTGTTCAGTAGGCCTACAAAGCTGATTGGCTGAACAAATAAATAGATCATATTTAATAAATATATCGTATCATGATTTTTCTAATGCTAGCGCTGATAATTATTTATTTTTAAATTTGTTTTTGCTGAAGGAATTTTTAACAAAGTTTTGTTTAGTTCGATCATTTACATTTCTTAAAGTATCAAATATGATGCAGTAGATTTTATTGAGTTGTTAAGATATACACACTTGAGTTTCTCTTTTTGTTTCTCTCAGTGTTTCCTTAATATAAATTACAGGGATCAGTGGTCCTTGGTCAAAATATAATGAATAATTAAGATTTATAAATGTAATGATATTTTCAAAGCAAAACAACACAAGAAATGCCACAAATTTTAAAAGGATAAAAGAAAAAAAAAACGGTAAAAATCTGTAATTTTACAAATATTTCCTAGAAAATATCTCCCCACATTGCGATGATTAAGTTGAATGACATGAAATGCCAAGAAAAGAAGGAAATAGTTGATTACTATAATAATACTCTAATATTCTTTAACATTTAGTCTTAGTGGCTGACATTTATCAGAGACATGGTCAGAAACACCCTTCAATTTGTTCTCAACTCAGTGTCCTACAATTGTGGGTTGTTCAGAAATGTGTGTGTGCAGTAAGCTGATTGAGGCCACATCAGACTGTCAGGTCCAGCCCTTCTCTCTCTCCCTCTCTCTCTCTCTCTCTCTCTCTCTCTCTCTCTCTCTCTCTCTCTCAATAAGCCCTCAAACATCAATCACTGCAGATACGGTGCTGTTGACACAAAGGCCATAGAAAGAAAGAGGGCACTGCAAATTCCTGAAGTAACAAAGCTTATGAAGCGCGTCTGACAGGGTCGATAAGCTTTTACAGGCCGGTAAGTTGCTGTGAAACTGCAGGAATGACCCAGGCATTTGCGACGTGTCAGAGAGGTGAACGTTTTCTAATCTTCACGGGAGAACAGCTTGTGCAAGCTTTTACACTGAAACTGGGCACTGATGCATAAGCAGTAATGTCGCTTACAATGTGTGAGCGGGAGTGAAAGAAGCCTTTTGGCCGCTGCTAATCAACTTGATCAGCACTCTGGCGCTCAAAAACAAGATCACCACATAGCTCAAAATCTGCCCAGTTTCCACCTGGTATTAACAGAAGTTTTTAATGATCCGATCACAAGTCCAGCCGAGATGCATTACTGTTTTCACCACACATCTTGTGAACACAGGACTGGGCGATAAGACAAAAAATTCATACGGAAATACAAGTAATTTTATATCTCGATAGCAATATATATATCACAGTAGTACTATTTCTGGAAATTCAATCAAGTAATAGTTTACATATAGACCAAATATAAGGGACTATTTCTTATTTTACATTATAAATTATATTCTCAGAAATTCATTCGTTCACATGCAATATATATTTTTCTCACTTTATTTAGAACTTCAGGGCAAATTTTTTGTTAATAATAGTAAAATATTATCAAAATACTTAACCACTTTCATAAATAAATAAATGTATCCAGATTTCTCACGATGCGGTTCATGTGTCTTTCTGCAAGAAGTATAACCGTAAAGAATGTCATTTGTGACACCACGATATGAACAATAAAGCAAAACATGAAATGATACGACTTTTATTTTGTCCATGCGATATTTATTGTCATATTGCACAGCCCTAGACCCCTGGTGATTTTCCCTTTCCTCTTTTTTCATCACACTACTGTACATCCCTTTTGGAAGAGAACTTAAGAGGCACAAGTACAACCAGATAAATGAACACATCTGGGCTTACGAGAAAGTAGAAACTACAATTTTTCAACAACAAACAATCCGTGCGTTGATTCAACACAGTAAAGAATGTATAACTTGTTTATATGTAATTTTTCACAACACATCCCATAATAATCATGTGTTTGGTGAGTTGGCAGAGAGAAGCTGGTCCTTCGTTGCTTTTGCAAGTATGTTGAATGTTCATAAAAAATGTTTGACCTTGTTTACAACTGTAATTAGTCAAAGTTCCTTTAAGGCTAGACATTTCAATTAGCAGCCTCACAGCAAGAAGGTCGCTGGTTCGATCCCCGGCTGGGCCAGTTGGCATTTCTGTGTGGAGTTTGCATGTTCTCCCCGTGGTTGCGTGGGTTTCCTCCGGGTGCTCCGGTTTCCCCCCACAGTCCAAAGACATGCGGTACAGGTGAATTGGGTAAGCTAAATTGTCCGTAGTGTATGTGTGTGAATGACAATGTATGGATGTGTTTCCCAGAGATGGGTTGCGGCTGGAAGGGCATCCGCTGCGTAAAACAAATGCTGGATGAGTTGGCGGTTCATTCCGCTGTGGCGACCCCGGATTAATAAAGGGACTAAGCCGAAAATAAAATAAATAAAAAAATAACCAAAAACCAAAACCATTTTCCAAGCTCATGATAAAATCAAATACTTGAAATCACCAGTGAAATATGTTTTATAAACATTTAATTCAAAAGAAATTCTCAGGTTGCCCAAGCTAATGAGCATGCTAATAGAAGAGAACAAGTTCACAACACCAACCTCTTTTATGGTTGTTTCCGGAGGATGCAAACGGATGTCATCCTCTAAACCAGGGGTGTCCAAACTCGGTCCTGGAGGGCCGGTGTCCTGCTGAGTTTAGCTCCATCTTGCTTCATCACACCTGGCAGGACGTGTCTAGTATATCTAGTAAGAGCTTGATTAGCTGCTTCAGGTGTTTTTGATTAGGGTTGGAGCTAAACTCTCCGGGATACTGACCCTCGAGGACTGAGTTTGGACAGCCCTGCTCTAAACTATGCAACTACTGTTTGAGTAACTTACTAGCTAAGCAATGTCATCCTCTGAATAATGCCTTGTCCACCTCTGTATTTGCTGATTTCAGTGTGTTTTCCAACCACAGGGGGTTAAACTTGACTGAGACCTTACCTGGGGAATCAACAAAAGCGATTGTGAGGTTTTTTTCACTAAAGTGTCCATATTGACCGTTACATTTTTCCCCATTTAAATCTACACGAGTGGCATGTCTTGTGAATGTTATAGTCTTTGATATAATGTAACCCTCTAGTGATCACAATGACAAAAATGCATCTTAATATCAGGTGTAAACAGGGCCTTAGCATGTCAAAACTACAGATACTTCATTTTTTTTCAGTCCCATGACTGGAGAATTCGAGTCAACGGCAGTAGAGACCTGTCAAGTTTCCATTTGTTTGGAGCACAAAAAAAGAAAAATAAATACAAAAGTATCTAGACAAACAGCAAATCCCCTGCTGCACCATTTCAACCATTAAAAACATTGCGATGGTCTACAAAAGATAAAAATCACTCACAATACACACAGGCGGTCTTAACGTAAAAAAGCTAAATCGAGCATTTGGTAGGCCTGTCACGATATCTATTTTGTCTTGTACAATATATTGCTCCAAAATATACTGCGATAAACGATATTATTGTCATTAAGACCATTTTATGCCAGAATGACAATATAATATCATCATGATGCAAGTACAATCTTCCAAAGAACACATAATATTTCATTCTTAAGAACATTTAATTGAGTTATATTCATTTTAGCAATTTAATAATTAGGCATTGGAATCAGAATGTTAAAACGCATATCTAAAATAAATAATAATAAATGTTAACAAAAAAGGGCAAAGTAAAAACTAGGCTGCGATATCTGCTACCAGATCTATCTTTAGTTGTCAGACACACATATGAAAATATCCTCAAATAATTAACAGTAAATACTCTAATGTTTTTTATAACCATACCGACACCTTCAATAGAGATATAATATTGCTAAAATTGTTTATTATTTATGGGCGATATATATTGCATCATTAAAAATATTGCGGTCATGTTCAAGTGTTGTGCGATAAGTCGATATATTGATTATTGTGACAGGCCTAGCATTTGGTTCATAATGGTTATCTATAAGGGTGTTTTATCAATTTAGCAAACTGCATTCATATTCTTTCTCCCTGTATACTGTAGCATAATTAATAAGATGTATAAATTTAAAGCATTCCCCCCAGGTTGGGAATATATAAACTATGATAACAATGATAAACCAGTCGATTCCCATGACCTTTCTATTCCTTTTTGATCGATTCATGGAGAAGGATTTACAGAGACCATTTCAATTAAGGTTAAATTGCTGCAAATTAATGTTCTGCAATGCATAACGAATCAATCAGGCACATATGAGCAGTTTTAACTACCAGTGACGCTTTTAAAATAAGACTGTATGCTCAACAAGGCAGCATTTACTCGATCAGGACATTTTAATATTCATATGCTGTGTTTCTATTCAATTTATTTTAATAAGCAACAGATCTTGATTTCTAGAATCTTAAATTTGACTGAGGTTATTGTTGAAGTCTTGGTACACATCTAATCCTGTTGACTTTAAAGGCTATACTTTCATTTAATGGAACTGCTCTGACTTTACTGAGTAAAAGAGTTACAGGTTATCAACAACATTCTTCAAAATATCTTCTTTTGTGTTCAACATAATTAAAAAAAACTCAAACAGGTTTGGAACAAGTCAAGGGTGAGTAAATGATGTCAGAATTTTCATGTTTTGGGTAACCCATCCCCTTTAACTGAGCTATTTAAAGAAACGCTGTGCTTTTTCACGTCCTAATTCTTACAGATTCAATCAAATTATCCAGAGGGAATTCTGCAGTCAGGACTCATGAATCTTGTGAGCTGCGAATCTTTGGCCTCATACAGAGTAGTCTTTGATAAATAAGGCCTGAGTGATTGTGAAGTGCTCTCTCTGTAATCAGACAGAGCTAGTGATTCATCCTCATTTTCACTCAGCTACATGACCGCTTTTGCCTTCACATGAACCGATCTGACTTTTCATTATGTAGTTGTGTGTGTTTTTTTTCCGTTTGTTAAATTACTACAGTGTGCTGTACATCCTTGTGCATTATATGAAACACTGTGTGATACTGCGGTATGATTCAGTGCAACGCTTCAGTGCACACCGATAAGAGCAAAGCTGCGCATTAATAAAAAAGCCATGGTACAATGTGAAGCGTACAGAAACATTTGCTCTGCTGCGAACAGAAACACTGATCACAGCACGTAATCATTCCTCGCTAGACCCATTAGACATAAATTACACTTAACTAAGGGGTCAAAGTGTGGCTGATTAGCATGTCCCGGTTAGTCCCTGCTGGTAGATAAACCATCTGCCTGCCAAAAAGAATCTTCACCAACTGTCATTCTATAAAACTGCAAGAACTTACAGTACATCAAGCCAGTTTACATTTAGCTTATTTTCTCATATATTTATGTCACATTTACAGTCATTTAATATATATATATATATATATATATACACACGGTTGAAGTAAGTATTATTAGCCCCCCTTTGATATTTTTTTCTTTATTAATAATTTCCCAAATGATGTTAAACAGAGCAAGGAAATTTTCACCGTATATCTGATAATATTTTTCCTTCTGCAGAAAGTCTTGTTTGTTTTCATTTCGGTTTGAATAAAAGCAGTTTTCAATTAAAAAAAAAAAAGCATTTTAAGAACAAAATTATTAGCCCTTTTAAGCTATATATTTTTTCAATAGTCTACAGAACAAATCGTCGTTATACAATAACTTGCCTAATTATCCTAACCTGCCTAGTTAACCCAGTAACCTAGTTAAGCCTTTTAATGCCACTTTAAGCTGTATAGAAGTGTCTTGAAAAATATCTTGTCAAATATTATTTCCTGTCATCAAGGCAAAGATAAAAGAAATCAGTTGTTAAAGATAAGTTATTAAAACTATTATGTTTAGAAATGTGTGGAAAAAATCTTCGCTCCGTTAAACAGAAATTGGGGGGAAAAATAAACAGGAGGGCTAATAATTCTGACTTCAACTGTGTGGGTTTCAGTAAAAAAAATAATTTTGCTGCTTGTTCAAACTACTTATTTAAAATGAGTTGAAACAACACAACACAAGTTTTTTTCTGACAACTTAGTTGTTTTATGTTCAATTCACTTATGTTCAATTTCTAATTTGTTAACATAATACATTTTTATTTTTATATTCCACATAGGAATTGTGTAGAACACAGCATTTTTTACAGTGTTGTTTGTATTTGATTTTTCAAATTTATTTACTTTTTTTCTTTTTTTTAGGTGTAAATTGTAAAGAAATATGTGTTTTTGAAGCAAACGAAGACTGCAGAAGTCAATAATTCACTTGAATTATTTAACCTGACTTGTTTACTGCAAAATATTTTAAATGTTTCTCAAAATAAAATATATATTGTGTTCAAGGGGCAAAGTGGTTTTGTTTTTTACCCAGACATTTAAAAAGAATATATTTTAGAGCAGGAATCACAATACCGTCATACCGTGAAACCGTGATATTTTTATCCAAGGTTATCATGGTGTCAGAATCTTATACCAGCCCATGCTTACCACTGATATATCCTTATGAAAATACTGATGACTATTTTGACCAACTTAATTCCATCTTCATAAACAAAAATATTAATTTAGTAAAAAAAACGAAAAGATTTCTGCACTGAAAAGAATATTCATTGGACTTATTTTTTTTAAGGTACACAGTAAAAAATTACAGTGTTAAATATACAGTGTGTTTTTTTTTGGTGTTGTTTAGTGTTAAAACCAGAGTACATTTTAATCCATGGGTGTGAAAGAGCATATATTAAGAGGTTTATTTTTTTTCAGTGTTAAACTTTTAACTAAGTTTAAGGTTTAAGTTCTGTTTTTTACTCAAACCAGTTCAATACCAAACAATTATATTTTACTTAAACTTGAAACATGTCTTGTTGCATTTTAAAATGCAAAGAGTTGAATGTATTGAAATGATTTCTGAAAAGATTAATGAGTTTAAACTATTTTCAACATATTTGATCACTGTGGGTGTCACACACACCAAATGATAATATAGGAAAAAAGGTATTATATTAACACTTTGAAGGTTAACACACACTGCAGTCCGATGTTTGAATAAACACTAACTGTGTTAAAATGAACTCTTTAGAAAGTGTTATTTTAACTCCAAAATGGAGGGAGTCATATGTACACTCGAGGAGTTTTAAGTTAAACTCAAATTGAGTTAAATGTACACTGATTTTTTTGCAGTGTAGCTGGTTGCAAACAATGTATAGGGACTAAATTAAAACAAAAACATTTGATTCAGGAATGTTCAACTTAATTTGTTTGTTTAAATTTAGCCCATATAAATGGTTTGCACCCACTTAACAATTTTCTTTTCAGTGTACCTAATAGCTAAAAAACCCCACACACAACTCAATTCCACAACTGAGCTCCCATGAACAAAATCACATATTTGCGGGAGGTCCATCGCCAGCTGAGCAACTGCCATAGAGATTAAGCGGATAGCTTTCTCAAGGCATTGCAGACCTCCTTCAACTTAACACAAGCCACCAAATGCCTCCGAGGGATCTGACCCATGTCGAGGCGATACTCTGACCTGGAAGTGTAACATTCCTGGTGCTCCTACACCATAAGCCCACCCAGAGACTAATGCGGTTGCTTCCAGACGCCATAACTCTCGGTATGTGATGGGAGTGATATAGTGGGGTAAGCCAGGCATGCAGAAAACAGCAGCGTATCTGATTGAAACACCACCAGCAGTGGGCAAGATCGCCCCCCCGCCCCACCCTCTCCTCCAGTCAGATTACATTTCACAAGACGGGTCAGTTTCTCTCTGATCACACAGTAACAGGGTTGGACGAGCTCAGCGAGAGTGCTGATCCTAGATGACTGTGATTCTCAGAAGAACAGGCTGCAGGTCCAACATCAGATCAGGAAGGGTTTGATGCGGAGGCAGAGGCCAGTGGCTTGTGTGGGTCTGTTATTGTGAAGAGTGCTGCTAACAAAGGCATGTGGGTTGGTGAATCATCCAACAAAAGAAGTGAATTTGAGATCCTCATGCTTGTGCGAGCACACTAGTTCTCAGTAATTGTGCCTGCATAATTTTCTATGGAGGCCAGGTATAATTGAATAGTGATCTTCGAAAACCCAAACTGTTGTTTGTATGTGAAAAGCAGTGCCGAAATAAAGAGCAGGTAGTGAAGCGAATATAACGGGTGCTTCCGTGATGAATCGGATTGAAATGTCTCTGTGGAACGCCATGCTGGAGAAATGTATCCAGCAGCATAGATTTTAGTGTGGATTAAACTCTGGGTGGTGATGGCATGATCGGGTTCACTGGGTTCAAGCCTGTGGTTCTCATAGTCAAGCATAAACTCTACATATCCATGTTTATAAAGTAGTAGTTATTGTTTTTATATACACACACAAGTCAATGGAAAATCAATACAACAAAGATAATTGATGATCACATAAGCAAATAACTTTTTAAGTGGAGCTTTTTATACAAGACATTTTGATTTTGCAGCAAATGTGAAACATGGGCTCGCATAACTTTCAACTGCGTTTCGTTTTACTAAATGCTAAACTCCTAAAGTGCTGTTAAACATTTTTAATGTCTTGTCCCTTTATAATCTCACATACAAAAGCAAATGCAAATGCTTCACAGAACATAAACTAGTTGTTTGAGAATAAAAAAACAACTAAATATTTAAAAAAAGAATAAAGCATTAGCTGTAACTAAAACAAATATGATTTCCCAGCATACTGTATGGATATTATTCCAAATTAACTACTTACCTTCTTTCCTACTACATAGGACATTACTTATTACAATTAAACAATACACCAAAGAAACTATTTTAGATTTTAATTATAATTTTAATTAAGCCTGGTTTAAACTCAACATGTCTATACAAGCATCTTCATAAAGGTTTTTACAGTTTTTTCTTCATAAAGGTTTTTTACAGAACGTCAGAACCCCTGCACATCCACTGTTTTGAACAGGAACCGTGTGAAAGGAAATCATGATTGCAATTATATATATTTTTTCCATTTGATTTAGGGCTGCACAATTTATCGTTTCAACATTGACATCGCAATGTGAACTAAAACAAATATGATTTCTTAGCATACTGTATGGATATTATTCCAAATGAACTACTTATGGAACTTTTCCAACATATTATTTATAGATTTGACTGAAGTGTTCCAAGCATTTGTCTAGTGAACAAACTACTGCAATTTAATTGTGCTATATTTCAGAATGCTTTCTTTTATAAATTTAACGCGTCCTTATAAATTTACTGAAACCAAATATTTGCATGGTAACGTATATACTAACTTTACACTTTGCACACAGTGAAAGTGTAGTTTTGGTCGCCTCTATCAGACAGATCCTCTTGTTCAGTTTAGCTGTACTATTGTACTCTGCTTTCAGACAAATTCGCAAAAAGGCTGAGGTCAGTGCTTTGATTGAGCCATTACATAACGTTAATCTTGTGTTTCTTGAACCACTATATTGTTCCATTTGAACCTTGTGTTCAGGATCAATGTCCTGCTGAAAAAAGAAACTTCTACAAAGCTTCAGGTTTTTAAGCAAACTGAAACCTCTCTCAGTACTGCCCTCTATTTTCAGCAACAGAACATGATGAACTACAACAGTTCACTGCTAGAGCTTTAAAGTTTGGATAATATAAGACTTGCACCATCCTAAAGCTTTGAACAGCTGCCAAAACACTCTTTCTTGGTTTCATCTAACCAGAAAATCTTTGGCGACCTTGGAAAAGTTCTATTTTATAAACATTAAATGAGCAAACAATGAAAAATGAGTTCATATACATTACAGCCTTTACTAATACATTATTAAAATAAAATAAAAAATTGCATCTGTAAATATTAATACATCTGTATTTGTTAATGAATCTGAGCTCATTATTATGTGGGGTTAAGATGCATTGTTGGTCAATATGGTCAATGGAACGACATTAAATACAGGAGTAAACTGATTCTGTCACGATCACCAGCGATCTAACAGCCAGAGATCGCTGGTAAAAACACACACACATTCCATGAACTACGAATCTGCTTGTATACGGACTACAGATCCAGTCATGCAACACACACAAACACCTGCTCCAAGTCACCATGTGATTAGACTCTCACAGCTGAAGCTGCTGCTGGACTGATTACACACACTACATAAACAGCACATACACTCATCTTCGTTGCTGAGTATTGTTAACTGTATGTGGCATTACAACACATTTCCTTTGTCTAGTCTTTTTTGTGTTTTTGATCCATGCCTTGCTTGTTTGTTTTAGTGGTGGGCAAAGTGAGGCTTCATGAAACACTGAAACAGTTGAAGCAAATGGGTCGAAACTTTGAAACGTTTCGAAACCCGTCTCTATAGTGACACCTAGTGGTCATTTCGAATGTATTGCACTGGAACAGCTTCAGCAAAGAAACTGAAACAAATTGAGGTATTAAACACTACGTTAAACAGGATAGGCTTTAGGTGATTTAGTGGAATGTTGAGAGTTCTTGACTAGCATGCGGGCATAGTGGGTTCAAATCCAAACTAATACAGCTATGTATGTTGGGTCATGCTCTCTTCTGACATCCGGATGAACACTTTGTGAATAAGTGTCTTGTTTTGGTATAAAACAGGGTTGTTGCTAGATCAGATACGGTTGTGGCCGGAAGCAAACAAACATTTATATTATTCATTAAATTTCCCATTTATTGCATTTTATTGATGTCTACCCAAACCCAAAACCCAACCATCACAGTACTGTAAAAATATTAAATATTGTTATACAGTGTTACAAAAATGATACTATATTAATGGCGTATCCTGTCTAGACAACATCATAAAACAGAAACATTATTAAAATACATAAAACCATGATGTCGGAGTATTTGTACAATTTGGTTTCGAACCCAAAAGTTATTTGCAACACAGAACAAAATGCACACGCACGGTCCACTAGCCTATATGAAACAGAAACTCTTGCCTACCCTGTCAATCAAATGCCAATTCTCCAAGTCTCGAAGCGCTTCTGAAAGGATCAACGCTTTGAACCGCTTTAGTCACGTGACCAGGTGTTTTGAAACACTTTAGTCACGTGACGGTGCAGTGTTTCGATACACTTGCGCTTCGGGATCTCGACACTGTGTTAACACATTAGTTTCACATCAGCCATCCCTAGTTTGTTTATCCTTGCCTGCTACCAGCCTTGTTGACCTTCTGCCTGTACTACGACTACGATTCTGAATACCTGTATACATCTGTTTGCTCCCGTTGACCACTGCTTTACTCACTTTCTTAATAAATCTGCCATTGGATCCTCACCGCCGTTGTCAGTGTCACTACCCAGCGTTACAGATTCAAGCTTATCCATTTGACCAATTCCAATGACGGTCAAAAATGCAATTGATTGAACTGATTTCGTGTGTTTAAACAAGTTGTATAACATGAGGTTAATCCAATATCAAAATGAGCAGTCATTAACAATGTAACATTTTGAGAAATTAGCACTAACTTTTAAGTTGTAAAAAATTCAATATTGGTGATAAATATTAAAAATAAAGGTAAAGAATATCTCATTGTAAAGTGATACCAAGCGTATTTTATGCCACCCTCTCTAATACAGAACAACCTTTTCTTTGCCTGAGTGGTTTGATGCGTTTTCCACTTCCTCAGTAATTGAAACAACTGTGCCCACTGAGACATCCTAACACTTGAATTTGGTGCTTTTAAGTCTTCATTTTAACTGCTGCCCTTCAGATTCAAAGACTGAATAGTTCTGTAACTGTGTATTTATCACACAAAAATGTTTTTAATGTCATAAGCACAAGCCAATTAAAACAAACAAAGACAACGTGTCCTTGATGGAGTGATTCCTTTTCATCTAGATGAACTCACAGCCCCTGGGACATGGTTTACATCTGAATATTTCCTCTAAAAACAACAACAACAACACAATTCTACATGAAATAGGTTTGCGCCAGTGCTTAGAATTGAAAATACGCCAGAACTAAACTTGGGTGTCAGATGAGAGTATCTGACTGTATCTGACAGACTGGCAGCTGCTGTCAACAGCAATCAAAGGTCACTTCATTTTTATTTCTCCAGAGAAAAGCAATAGACGTTGAGTGTCAGCAACACCTTGAGTGTGAAGTGCATGCATATGCCCCAGCACATTTATATATATATGTGTGTGTGTGTGTGTGTGTGTGTGTGTGTGTGTGTGTGTGTGTGTAATATGCTTTATCTGCCTCTCTTTCTCTGCAGCCTCCAGGGCACAGGAAGGGAAATTGAGGCGCTCTCCCAAGGGTGGAGAGACGGTTGCCAGAAAGATTAACCCGCCTTCCTTTTATAGCCCCTGACAAGAGGTTAAATCACACGTTACAGTTCCGCACACTAACCTCTCCCTGAATAATTAGATCATGAATATTACAGTGGCTCGTTCTGGCAGGCCACGGCTGATCAGTCCTGGCTGGAAAGGCTGAGGGCACAGCTAGGATTTAAAAGCTGCTCTCAACATATCAGCCTCATACAGTGAAACGTTTCTGTGAAACAAGACTGAGGTGAATGGATTAAATGCCCGTTAAAGTCCTTTAGAATGAACAAACAAGCAACACCAAAGTGTTTGGGTCAATTGAGCAGCAGAGAATTGCTAATGAATCAAGAATGTCGATATTAGATGCATGACTACCAAAATTTACAGGACATGAATGAAATATGAAAAGTTACCTTTGTTTTAACAATGTTTTTCAACCTAAAATGTGATTTTGTAGTCAAATGTGCAGTCTATTGTATGTGAATACGCCTTCTTTCCTACTACAGCACATAGGACATTACTTATTACAATTAAACAATACACCTTTTAGATTTTAAATTATAATTTATTTATGCCTGGTTTAAACGCAGCATGTCCATACAAGCATCTTCATAAAAGTTTTTACAGAGTTTACAGAGCGTCAGATCCCCTGCACATCCACCGTAATGAACAGGAACCGTGTGAGAAAAAATCATGATTGCAATTATACATTTATTTCCATTTGCTTTAGGGCTGCAGAATATAGCGTTTCAGCATTGACATCGCAATGTGATCATTCACATGTCACATCGCAAGTATATGCAATGTTGAGTCTGGATTATAATTCAGACATATCGTCTTGCATGTGTTTTTTGAGGTCTGTGACTGTGTGAAGGTTTTTAAAGCATTCAGGGATATGAAATTGTACCGGTTGTAACTTTGACAAATTAACGATTGACTTTGTTTATAAAATGAATACTATGCAGTATTATTTTACATTGATTGTTCAACTACTGTATACCTCAATACAGTTCGACTTATGTTTTCGACTGTTTATTTAATTTGTATCTTTTTCTTTATTGAATTTATCTATGCTCCTAGATACATTACTCACTCCCCTACAGAAACATCCCAATCAATCTAAAATTAAAAATTGTTTCCAAATAGTTCTTCAACCATCAAGTGAAACTGTGTTCATAGCACAAAATATTTCGCAGAATAAAAAAAAATGTCGTGCAGCTTCTAATTTGATTAATGCACAGCCCTACTACTGATATATTTTGAACAATATATATATTGAACAATACCCTCATTTGATAGGGTGCATAAATATTAGAAAGATTTGTCCTTGTCCTGTTTCTGTTCTTTTGCTCTCAAACTAAATAAAATTCTTTGTTCTTGTTTACAATGGACTTTCAGATACATTTTAATAGATTAATTTAAATAAATATTATTTTCAGACTGTTAAAGACACGTTGTGAGTACACTAAGTTGCACAAAAACCATTCAAAGCACATGAGGTCCAAAATATTACAAACATTGGGCAGCGTTTGTGACAAATTATCATCATACTCATTGTTTGCGGAGCAGTCTTAATCTGCAGTGATTTAATCATTCATTCAAATGATGTGTACGAAGCAAATGAATCATTTACTGAGAAAAAAACAAAAAGATATGACCGCCTTTATGAATGAATCCCTGATCTGCTCCAGCTGCAGATCAGGAAGTTCTTCGTAATAACTTATCCAACCTTTGATTCTTTTCAAAGGGCACTGAAAACTCACTTATTTTCTTTAGCTTTTAAATTATGTGTTGTGTTTTTATGCATGGGCGCCACGGTGGCCTAGTGGTTAGCGCGTGGGTTTCCTCCGGGTGCTCCGGTTTCCCCCCACAGTCCAAAGATATGCGGTACAGGTGAATTGGGTAAGCTAAATTGTCCGTAGTGTATGTGTGTGAATGAGAATGTATGGATGTTTCCCAGAGATGGGTTGTGGCTGGAAGGGCATCTGCTGCGTAAAACAAATGCTGGATAAGTTGGCGGTTCATTCCGCTGTGGCGACCCCGGACTAATAAAGGGATTAAGCCGAATAGAAAATGAATGAATGAATGATTTTATGTATTTTAGTTCTGTGTATGTTTGCAGGTGTTTTATGTCTTTTTTTGTACAGCACTTTGGTACCCATTGTGGTTGTTGAAAGTGCTACAGAAATAAACTGAGTTGAGTCTTTTGTCTTTTGATTAAAAAAAAGACTAAAAGGCCTCTAAAAATGTATCTCTTAAAAATTGTCTTAAAAGTTGTATAAAATGAATCAATATCAGTCGTGCTGCTCCTCAGTTAATCAGGAAAATGATAAGTGACAATGTAAGCATGTACACGGTTAAAACAGTCATTCTGATATCGCAAATGATTACAAATCACAATATTGATTCATGCAAAAGATCTGAGTCAGTTGTTCTGAAATCAAACGGCACTCTAGATGCAGATACATGTTGCGATGTCAAGGTTTCAGAGTCAAAAGCGTCCACCAGCAGCAAGTCTATATTCTTGTCCCTATATGACAGCACCGCTAATAAGCCTTCTCTGTAGTCACTAAACTGAAACTGATTTGTGGATGGAGGCCGAGCTCGTGTTCGATGATATGGGAGGATGAATTTTTGTCGGGTCATGGAGATAATGCTACTCCACTTCACAGAAACACCTGCTCTCAGATGACTTCGGGCAAGAGCCCCTATTAATTACAGGAAGCCGCCACAGAGGGACAGTCAGCATGCAATGAGACCCTGGGACATCAACTATAGGAAGACAAATGGCCCAACCGTGACTGAATGCAGACACACACATTCTCATTCTCCAACACACACACACACACACACACACACACACACACACACAGAGCTCCCTCTCATCCTCTTCAATCAGGCTCTGTAATGCTGCCCGTGTAGGTCTTACTCACTGCCAGCCAGGCTATGCCGCATTTCAGAAACTAGGTCACATGAATGGCTTTTCATCAAACGACTCCACGCTTTATGCTCCGAGCTGACTTTTAAACACTATGGAGCCTATGGAGTCAGAATTGCGAGATATTAACTCATAACTTTGTAATACTTACATCTCTTAATGCAGATTTTTTTCTCAGAATTGAAAAAACTAAATTAAAGTCCTGAAATTAATACTTAAATTTGCATAAAATTGGATAAAACATTTTATTTATGATATTTTGATTCACAAGCTTACATGGTACATCAATAAACTTCTAAAATAGATAGTTGTACCTTTAAAAAAAAGAAAAAAAATGGCAAGTTTTATTTTAATAGCTGTGGAAATACATCAGTCTATGAATAGGGCTGGCAGGCTACTTGAAATACGCTTTCACATGCACGCAAGCACTAAACAAAAAGAGCTAGCATCAACAAACGCACACAAAAGAGCTTCTAGTAATGGACGGTTTCTTAAAGTAACCCTGCATTCTCATCGGTGGCACAAAGGAGGGAAATGGCTGAAGGTGTACCCGTCATTGATCACTGAGAGTCGCCTGACAAAAGGTCTCTGCTTGCCCCCGCAGCCACTCCAACACTCATTCACCCAAGCACTACACTTCTCAGGCGAGACCTTTGTGTGCGTGTATATATGTGTGCTTTTTGTATCCATTAATAGCGCACTAAAGTAATAAAGCTCGACGAATCAACTTGTTTTTGCAAGATTTCAAGCAGGACGGCGGAAGCCTAGAAGGCACCTTCATCTTTTGACAGGATATTAAGCCGCCCTCGTGTCTGTCAGCGCACCTCTCTGCACCTGCTTCTGCGAACAACTCTCTCTTTCTCTTCGGCGAGCGCAGGAGTGAGCGTCCTCTGAGCTAGACCCATGTCTGATCCGGCATGAGATTGAGAACCACTGAGCTGCCTGTATGAATCAGCGGGAGACCCGAAAGCCTAGAGAAGGTCTCGCCTCTTGCCACCTTCAGAAAACACATCTGATTTATTAGCTTGCAGTGTTCGCATTCAGTTTAAGTACATTTTTTGCACGCTAGTTTTTGATGGATGTGGCTCTAGTTCAGGGGTGTCCAAACCTGTTTTTGGAAGGCCATTGTCCTGCAGAGTTTAGCTTCTAGGTGTTAAGCACATCTGAACCAGCTAATCAGGATCTTCAGACTTCTTATAAATGACTGAGAAACTGATACTTTTTGATGAATTTGTATTTAATTAAATTTTTATAGCTTGACTCAATTCTAAAATTCAATGGTCTCATTTTGTGATCAATTTGTAACAGCAATCTAGTTAAAATCACCAACTTTTACCATGGTTTTACTGTAATCGCATAAATGGTAACAATAGAGAAAGAAATTGTATTAATATTCATTCATTCGTTTATTTTCTTGTCGGCTTCGTCCCTTTATTAATCCGGGGTTGCCACAGCGGAATGAACCGCCAACTTATCCATCATTTGTTTCACGCAGCGGATGCCCTTCCAGCTGCAACCCATCTCTGGGAAACATCCATACACACTCATTCGCACTCATACACTACAGACAATTTAGCTCACCCAATTCACCTGTACCACATGTCTTTGGACTTATGGGGGAAACCGGAGCACCTGGAGGAAACCCACGCAACCACAGGGAGAACATGCAAACTCCACACAGAAATGCCAACTGTCCCAGCCGAGGCTCGAACCAGCGACCTTCTTGCTGTGAGGCGAACGTGCTACACACTAAGCCACCGTGGCGCCATTTTATTAATATATTTTAATGTCTTAAAATAGGGCTGCACAATATTAGAAAAAAGTGACATTGCAATAGTTCCTCTTAACGCAATTTATATTTTGATATGAATAGAATTTCTCCAAATAGCTCTATTTGGAAAGAAGTCATGATTTTAGGTTCACTGGGATGGTTTTGATGGAGAGCGTAGCTGAATAATATATAATAAACAAATTGCAAGCATAGTTAAAATACAAAAGAAAGTACTTAGGATTGGTTTTTCTCCTGACCCTCTTATTGCACTATTAGACTGGGCTCCGTCCTTTGAAAACTGTAGTTTGGATCAAATCCAGACAGTTCAATATGGAATGACTATGGCAAAAATGGTCATATTGTTGATGTGGAACAAAGAGTGTACACCTAAATTTGAGATATGGCTCACAGAGATTTGTAATGTATTGCACAAGGAAAAAAACAGATATGAGATTGCAGGCAAACCATTTGGTTTATAAGCCCTTTTTTTGAATGTCTAAAGACTGACCAATGATAACTGAGTGGTGTTGAAGATATCATGAATCATAGCAATGTGTACAAAATATAAATTTACAAAAATTGGGCATGTATAGGTAATCATATATCCAAAAACATCCCCCCCCTCCCCTCCTCAATTTTTTTTTACATTTATTTATTTATTTTATTTATTTATTACATTTTTATGTATATATGTGTATGTGTATGTAATTTCCTTTTAAATGTATCTATTCTTTCTTTTATTACCCTTTTTTCTTTCGTCATTTTCTATTAATGATGTATATATGCACATATGTATGTATGCTGTATATGTAATGTACATATGCAGATGTTTGATTGGACAAAGATTACACATGGGGGAATATGATTAAGTAGCTGTACAGTTGTGGATGTACATGTGCATATGTTTTTACATTTTACAGATGTTTATTTATTTATTATTATTTGCTGGCATGGGAGGGATTTGGGGTTTTGTTCTTTAAAATGTAAAAAACGTTAAATAAAATATTTTTAAAAAATACAAAAAAGCAAATATACAAATGAAATAAACAATAATACACAATTATTTGTACAAACATTTGATTTATGTGCCCAAATAGCTTAAATTTGCTAGAAATGCTGACAGAGTCACAGGCCTTAAAACAAATGTGGATAATAAACTTTCAATCTAAGGTTAAAATGACTGACATTACAGCTGCGTGACTATTGCAGATGTGCACATTACCGATGTCAATTCTAAAACAATATATTGTGCAACCTTATTTTAAAATATTATTCATTCATTCATTTTCTTTTCAGCTTAGTGCCTATAATAATAATCTGAGGTCGCCACAGCGGAATGAACCGCCAACTTATCCAGCATATGTTTTACGCAGCGGATGCCTTTTCAGCTGCAACCCATCTCTGGGAAACATCCATACACACTCATTCACACACAAACACTACAGACAATCTAGCTCACCCAATTCACTTATACAACACGTCTTTGGACTCTAGGAAACCGGAACACCCAGAGCAAACCCACGCGAACACGGGGAGAACATGCAAACTCCACACAGAAATGCCAACTGACCCAGCTGGGGCTCGAACCAGCGACCTTCTTGCTGTGAGGCGATTTTTCTACCCACTGCGCCACTGTGCTGCCCATATAAAATATTAACAAAGTAAAATAATATAGAATATAATAGTATAAGAATATAAACAGCAAGAGATATTTTGGTTAAAAAGCAAACTAACATGACAAATGCATTTTTGTTCTTATAAAACCAAAGATTACAGAAAGCAACTGAATGTCATTTAAATCAATTTCCGACTAATTTTTTTTTACGTCAACTGATCTGCATATACACTGAAAAAAATAGATATTTATTGAATTTATTCTTTTAAGTTGGTTGCAAATAATTTATACAGGCTGAATTTAAACAAACAAGTTAAATTTTGTTGCGTTCAACTTAATATGTTTAAAGTTGGCTTACATATTTTTTGTTACATGAATCTTAGACATGATTAATGAATCTTTTTTTTCAGTGTAGCAACTATATATTAGATGATTGAAATGTTTCAGACACAGCTAACAGAAATAATAGTATATGTCTATATCTAGTCATTTCAACATCATCCAAGCCTGGATTTTAAATGTTGATGGGATCCTTTTTTTAAATGTTTGTCATGTTTTTGGTCAGTACACCGTTTGAGCAGCATGCCAATGGTTTACATGTCTTTGTTTTCACATCTGCAACCTTTTGTTATAACAGGAATTAAAAATGTATTACAGATTCTTGGGTTTCATGGGGTGTTAATTTGATTTTGCAGTATTACCGTTGCCAGCAGCAAATACGAGTGCAAATGTTTGCTCTGACAATGGCTTGGTTCATTTCCATCAATTCCTAATCAAGTAACATGATTTTTAACAAAAAGAAATATCAATTTTAAATACATAATTTGAGCTTTCTGTTAATTCAACGAATCATAAAAAGACTTGTATCACAGTTTCCACAAAATATTAAGCACAACAGTTTTTGTTATTATTTCATATTCAAGATTATATATACATTAGAATGATTTCTGAAGGATCATTTGATACTGAAAACTGGAGTACTAACTTTCCACAACAGGAATAAATTACTGTGTTCTGATCAACCCAAGTGAACTCTTTAGGCAAGCATATACAAAACCTTCTTACAACCAAAAATCAACCACAAAAATCTTACAACCAACTTTCGGTGTATTTATTTTTGTAACCCATTAGGTTGCAGGAGGAATCAGCTGTAGCTCTAACATGATTTGTAGAGTAAATAATATTAAACTGTTTACACATGAACCAACATTAAGAGAAGCTCTAGTTATTTGCCCTTCCCTCAGGCTACATTTTTTTCAAAAACAGAACACCCCTGATAAGCTCAAAGGATTGCCAGTGATCCTGAACAAACTGTCACCAACATTTAACTTCGCCAAAGATGGCCAGTTCTGCATAACAGAACCCGATTTTTGACCTGGCTGTCCATTTGTACACTCCTCAACTCTTGACTTGCCATTATAGGGCAACGTGATCTCCTGATCTGAGCGCATCCAGCGTGGAGACACATTCCAGGATTAGGAAGCTAAGAAAGTGAGACCATGTGCTGTAGACAGGCTAGTAAACAGAGACGTTAGTTAGCTTGCAGCCTGCATTTAATAAACCCTCATTGTAGATAGCGGTCTCTATGAGGCCTCACAGTTGTCATAACAGTTGATCTTTTTGGAGGAAAGTTTACGTGAATCTGAGGGCTTAGAACGGAGCATGAGGGATGAATATCTCGTTAAAGAAAATGTAGAGAGCAGAGAGACAGGATGAGTCAGACTGGGCAATTACAGGGTTAGTACATTTATTGTTCTTGTTTATGGCATGAACTAAAAGCCTTTCAACCCAATGACAGATTGTGAAAATACAAAGTTTTGTGAGTTGCAACATTAGTTTTTGTGCATGTTGTGATGGTTGACACGACAGTCATTGTAATAAAGGACTTCACACATTTTCTGCATGACAATAAAAATATATTGAGATCTGAGACATTGTTTCGAGTTGAAATTAACCTTGGATGCCCAATAATAAAATTAACACAGTTAAAAAAATAATTAGCATAAATGAATTAATGCCTTGACAGTTAACGCCTTGTTTTAACAGCCCTAATAAAAACATTTAGACTTTGTCACATATTTTTTTCTTTACAGTTTACCAAACCGGCTGATGTTCCAAATAAGCTGTATTAACGACATTTGACATGTAAACCTCCAAATCACTAATTTGCCAGAATAAATCATTACTACGGGCACCACTGGATTTTTTTATGTGAGATATCAAACCCACTATAATGACAATTACAAAATTACATTTGAAAGCACAGCTAGAAAAGGAAATACTCTCTAATAAACATTGAAAATTAAATGCAAAGTTAACATTCACCAGCAGAGCAACCATGTCAATAATGAAAGGCTTAATTTAATAATCCTATAGGAATATCATCATGGTCATAATGGGAGGAAGCAACTCAAAGTGTGAGAATTTCACTTTTGCAGGTAATCTGTCGACATTTGTATTGTAGAAATTGGATAATCCCACCCACTCTGAAGCATTACTAAACTGCAATGGAAAAGCAAACCAATTCAAAATGGATTTAGTTTTACCAAGCCAAGTAGCACCACACAGTACAAAAATCATCATAATATTTGTTATCATTTCAAAAGCTGTGTAATATTTTTGTGGAAAATGTGACGCATAATTCAGGGTTGCATGGTGAAAAAAAATCCTTAAAATCCTTTTAATAAAGTTCCAATGCATTATTGTTTAATAAAACACATTTTAATGTGAATTTTTTACCTCAGACAGTGGTCCTCAATGATTCAAAAAATGCTAGTCAACCAGCATTTTAGTCTCAAAAAACACAAACAGAGACAAAGATCTTTAGATTAGGTCTTTAGATTGGATTTAGACTCAGAGATTGAGGGAAAAAGAGGAACAAATAGACTGTGCAAGAAATTAAACAATATTTAAAACACTATAAGGATTTTTGTAAGGTAAATAATACAGTGTCCAGTGTATGGTTGGTTAAATGTTTTCCTTGTGGAAAACTTGAGTAACTGCCGTCAATACAACAAATCAAAATATCCGTCCTGTCATCAAACCATCTCTCAATTTTAACTTTGACTGCACCACATAAAATGTCACTCACAATCAGAGCTGGGCAACGGTTAAACGTGATTAACTGCATCCAAAATAAAAGTTTGTTTTGACAATATATGCGTATTATATATATTTATCATGTATATATGTGATAGAAACAAAACTACACAAAACATTTTGTTACATAGACGATTAAATTTGCATAATTACATATATTTTATATAAATAACCAGTTTCTCAAATATTTACATCCATGTGTGCATTTATAAATACACAATAAATATACACAGTACACATTTATATCTGAAGTAAAAATAAAAAATAAAAAAAACGTTCATTTTGGATGCGGTTACTCGCAATTCATTTTTGCCATAACACAACAGACCAATAAACACAGTTAATACGTCATTATAAACAGCCACTGAAGCCGATCTCAAAATCGCATGAAGGAAAATGGAGCAGCCAGAGGTGCTGAGGTTAATCTAACGTAGAGGAAGTCTCTCTCAGAACGAACACGCAGCACATGCTACCTCCAGCTCTCGACACAAACGTCCATTCACGAGCACTTCTTTCACCGAAGGTCAGCGCTTACCCTTCACCTCCGCTCTTACATTACATACAAGCCCTGTTATTCATTCATGCCCTCTCTCCTACTTTCACTAAATAAAAAATAAACACAGCGGTTAAAGCAGTGCCTTCCGCTGGGCTCGTTCTACCAGAAGAATAATGTCATCTGTCCGTTTCGCCGTGTGCAGAGATAGCATTCAACATTTGGTATTCAGCAATCTCAACAATGGGTCTTACCAGGAGCACTGATTCGCCGGCCACATAAAGGGCCCCTATTCTCTTCCCTGGATCCCTCACGCTGAAATAACACGCATGCTCTGAAATCTGCACACACATACATGCTAAACAAACACTTACACAAATACACGCTCGCATAATGGTGGCCCTGCACAACCAAAGAGTTTTTACAGGGCAGGTCAGTACTCTTTTGACTTTTACCTTCACTTTGCAATGTGAAATAAATACACACGCACATATAAAATGTGTCTTTAGAGATTTTTTTTGTGAAAAGAAGGCTCACAAAAACTAGGTTGAAAGTGAAATGAAGAGATAGTGACAGAAACAGACAGCGCAAATCCTCAGACATGTTTTTCAATAGGCTCTGTGCTAACAGATGTGTGGCAAAAAGGGCTGGATCAATACCAATATTTTGGTATGTGGTAATGAACTGTAGACAAAATAAAAGTCACCATGGGTTGACTTGTGTAATTAAATTAGAACTGTTAAATGGTTGAATATTGAAAAGCAGATATTAATTATTAATTATTAACGTATTGTTACTTTTTTAACTAAAGAAATCAAACCACTGCCTTGGCATTTAAAATAATGGAAATGCAAAAAGTGATACATTTTGTTAACAAAAAACGTTTTAATTCAATTTATTTCATTTTTAAGATGAAAAAGGACAAAAAAAAATATGACAGGAATCAAAATGACATTTTTGTTGACATTTCATAAAAAGATGAAAATGTAAGGGAGGGACAAGTTGGGGAAATTAAATTAAATCACACAAAATGTCCACCCTGGCCAGTATTGATATTAACTAGGGCTGCAAAATATATAATTTCAGCATCGATATCGAAATGTGTGCATCCGCAACAGACACATCACATACAGTAGATTAGCAATGCTGAGTTGACATTGCAGAGTATTTTTTTTTACATTTACATATAGAAAACAATAAAGCATGCACTGTTTGTTTATTTTATCTTTGCTTTATTCCATTTATCTATGCATGTAATTTATTACATTTTCTGTATGATTCACTCCCCTACAGAATCATCCCAATCTGCCTAATTTGATAACACTTTAGGCACCAATTCTCACTATTAACTAGTTGCTTAATAGCATGCATGTTATTGACATAGCGGCTGCTTATTAGTATTTATAAAGCACATAATCTGTATGATCTTATTCTATATCCTTAATCCTAACCAATACCTAAACTACTTTAATAAGGAGCAAATTAGGGGTTTATTGAAGCAAAAGTCATAATGGTTTGCTAAGAGTGACAATTGAACCTCAAAGTGACCAAAATTTCTTTGCAAACAGTGCTTTCAAACATTTGCTGGAAATGTATAGATAAATTTGATCGCAATATATATCGCAAATAAATAAATATCGCAATGTCAGATTTTTCTAATATCATGCATCCCTAGTTTTAGCAGTCAGTTATTCCTTACATGGATGTTAAAGGTTTGGAGAATATCATAAATGTATCAGTGTATGCCTAATAAATCTGCTAGTGTCTGTCATTAATGTTAACAAATGACAAAAGAGAAAAACACACTTTAATAGTTCTGATAAATCACGTTAATTTATACAAATAATCATATCTGCTTGAAACAATGAATGTTATAGTATGTTATACATAAAGAATGCATTCAGTATGTATTTTTCGTTTTGTTGTCGTTTATTTTTTTGCTACATAAGCAACTTACGGCTATTTCATTGCAAGATCGATCCAGATAAAACATATTACAATAAGAGATGATAAAAAATACATTAAAAGCATTAGATAAGATTTTCAGTTCAATATACGCTAAATAACTTACAATTCTTCCAGGAGTTCATTTTTAAAACCATCCCATACAGTTTGTAATTACTGGTCTTTTAATCCTGTGTTCTTTTTTATGAGATGCCTGAGATAAATAAAGACTTGTTTATGTCAAAACATTGAAATCTGCATCTTTATTGAGTGTTGAAACCGTAACATCTATTATTTTAACAGGTTAACAGATGTTTTTTTTTTCCCCCCAGATATAGGGCTATGTGAGCACTTTAGATTGTAGGCAACCAAATTCAGTAGTTCTTCTTGTACTGATGCCAGGTGAACGACTTAAGCATTAGAATAATCTAATAATCTTCTTGTTTATGTACAAAAAGCTATTTTTGTTAAAGTAAACATTTTAAAGGGATTAAACAAAGTTTTGTGGCAGCAGTCTGTCAATATAACCAGCTTCCAACAGTAAAAATGCATTCATTTTATTTTCTATAGTCACACTTGGTAAAAGCAGTTTGCAGAAACACTTTAACTGACATTCTCCGTTTGTACGTGTCATCAAAGAGAGAAAGCCCCACCAATTAGTGACGATCTCTCCCGCATTAGCATTGGACATTAGTCTTTTTTTAGTCATGTTGGTCATGGGAATTTGTAGCTCCGCCCTCTTTTGAAAACAGCGTCTCATTTGAATTCAAAGCGACAGTCACCAAAATGGTACAATTTAGAATTAAAGCTCAAAAGGGACAGATTCAAAGAGTTATAACATATTATTTGTTTGATATTTTGAGCTGAAACATCATATATGCACTCTACGGAAATCAGAGACACTAGACAATGAAAAAAAAGCAAATATAAATGAATTTCTATTATTCTAGGGTGGGCCATTTATATGGATACACCTTAAAAAAATGGGAATGGTTGATGATATTAACGTCCTGTTTGTGGCACATTAGTATACGTGAGGGGGCAAACTTTTCAAGACGGGTGGTGACCATGTTGGCCATTTTGAAGTCGGCCATCTTGGATCCAGCTTTTGTTTTTTTCAATAGGAGTTTTTGTTTTTAAGTTACGTTACAACCAAGCACACTATTGTTTTTCTTGTGAAATTCCCAATAAGTTTGATGTGTCACATGACCTTCTTCCTATTGAAAAAAAACAAAAGTTAGATCCAAGAATGCCAACTTCAAAATGGCCACCATGGTCACCACCCATCTTGAAAAGTTTTGTTTTTTTCAATAGGAAGACGGTCATGTGACACATCAAACGTATTGGGAATTTCACAAGAAAAACAATGGTGTGCTTGGTTTTAGCGTAACTTTTTTTTAAACTCCTATTGAAAAAACAAAAGTTGGATCCAAGATGGCCGACTTCAAAATAGCCACCATGGTCACCACCCGTCTTGAAAAGTTTGCCCCCTCACGTATACTAATGTGCCACAAACAGGACGTTAATATCACCAACCATTCCCATTTTATTAAGGTGTATCCATATAAATGGCCCACCTTGTACAATACTACATCAAAGCATAACATATATATATATATATATATATTGAGAAAAACGTAATATCAAATTTGGCACAAATCATCTACCTCTACGCAGCACAAAAATGAATGGCACAAATGTGATGAACAAATTTGATTTAGAAACTTAATGCATTCACAAATTTCACATACAAATCTAAACTTTACAGCCCAAAATTAACTGAATACTGAACATTAGCTATACTTGTCAGGTACATTTCCAAAAGGATTGGAAAATGTATTGGTTTTCTTTTTTGTGTATGAATATCATGCAAGACTAGGCCAACGCAATATAACACAAAAAAGTCTGCGCTTTCCACTTTTATTATGAAGCAAATAACAAGGGCTGAAGTAAAATAAATAGACAGAAAAAAAGAAGAACATACACAGTATATAATAAAAAATGCAGGCTTCCAAACTCTCACAGATCTGAGCTGTAAGTAATTTCCAGAAAAGCTGCAGGCCCGACTGGTGTGACAGCCTGTGTTTGACCTGAGGGGCTTCTGAACTTCAACAGCCAATGGCGTCGGCCTCTGATAAAAAAAAGGCAACCAATAGCAACGGCTGACACTAAGTACTCGCCTGTGGCAAGGAACATTCATCAAAGAGCTTTTATGAGTGGCAGAGCAGAGGCTGGCATGATAAAATGTAACAGACATGCCAAATACCCACAGCACACCCCCTCCTCGCCTCTGTATCTCTCCAACTGTCAGCTGAATCAACCTGCTCCAAGTAACCCGACATTAACCTCTTGATGTTTGACCATATTGTTCTCTAATCCTGCAGGAATCAACTCTCCCATCATCCTGTCACATCCATGTATTGCAAATGTATTATTTATTATCCTCGCTCAACAAAAGACCATAAAGCACAGATGAAACACAAACACAGAAATCCATGTGGCTTCTGTTTAAATGGAAAACAGACCCAAAAAAATGATAGCTTCTGTCCAAAACACTTGCAAAAATATGCCAGATTTCTGTCAATCTGTCTGTCTGTCATTATAGAAGCGCTGCTATCTGCGGGTATGCAAATCAGCCTGATTGGCAAAGGACGGATGAAGGATGAAGATGAACAAGCATGTCAACATGACTGTCAACACAACATTCAAATCCCTCAAAACGATGAAAACCCAGATGATTTATGCAAAAATATGTCATTCAACCTTATATTCTAAACAGGAAGAAGCTATACATTTGCCTCTTTGTGAAACAAAGCAGGAAAGATGAAGCACATTTTAAGTCAATGTCATGAAAGCAATGTTTACATTTATTCTTTTATTATTACACTGCAGTCTTTATTAAAATTATATCATTTGATAATCATTTGATATTTTATGCTGTTCCCATTGATGTTTTATACTATAATATGTAAAACGTTAACAGAAGGTGTCACTATACGATGGCAATTATGATGGTTAACGATAACAATGTTAAATAAAAACACTTATTAACATATAAACATATAACATTTTATTAACAATGCTATTATAAATACTAATATTACCACTACTAATAATTAGCATTAAATTATTATTACCACTGAATAATTTTAATATTTTACATTGTTTACAAATATTTGAATTATACCTCAACATATATCAATATTGCAGTTACAACGATAATAACAATTATTATAAGCAAAAAATAATAACTACATTATTATGACATTTTGATTGATAACTGCAATGCTAAAGATAGGATATTCTTAAGGAAAAAATATTATTATCATCATTATTAGCCAAACTTAATAACTGTAATATTATTATGACATCTATTTTGATCGATGATTACAAAACGGGGCGCCACGGTGGCCTAGTGAGCAGCACGTTCACCTCACAGCAAGAAGGTCGCTGGTTCGAGCCTCGGCTGGGTCAGTTGGCTTTTCTGTGTGGAGTTTGCATGTTCTCCCCGTGGTTGCGTGGGTTTCCTCCGGGTGCTCCGGTTTCCCCCACAAGTCCAAAGATATGTGGTACAGGTGAATTGGGTAGCCTAAATTGTCCGTAGTGTATGTGTGTGAATGAGAATGTATGGATGTTTTGCAGCTGGAAGGGCATCCGCTGCGTAAAACAAATGCTGGATAAGTTGGCGATTCATTCCGCTTTGGCGACCCCGGATTAATAAAGGGACTAAGCCGACAAGAAAATGAGATGAATTATTCTTAAAAATACATAAGATTAATTATTCTTAAAAATAAAAGTACATTACTATTAGAATTGCTATTGTTAGCTAAACTTAATAACAATTATAATATCATTAAAATTATTAATTTCATGCATCTATTGTGACTGATAATTGCAAAGCTAATGATATTCTTAAAGATAGGGTAATTCTTAAAGGCAATAAAATATTATTATTCGTTGCTATTATTATCATTAATACCACCGACAGTAAATAAATTATAATGATATAATGGCATCTGAATAAACCAAATCAACATTATGTGTTCCAATGCAATTATCAGTTATTATAATGACAATTAATTATGCTATTATCATTATTATTTTAGTTTGACATTCATAATTAACCATTTGAGTTATGCTATATGCCATTAGTATTTCTATTAACGATTATGATGAATATAATGATGACGAAGGGTTCTATTAATTAATTTATTTATTTTTTAAAGGGGGGGGGGGTGTAAATCAATCATTGTGTAATTCTGGACAAAGAATAGTATAACATACAAATAGATGGCATGCATTTGGTTGTGAAGTGAAAGGTTAAAAAAACGAACACTCTGAAACTCACAAAACTTCAGGCACTTCCCAACTGATTTGTCCAATCTCATGATCACACTTTCAGCTCTTCTCAACTACAGCTCAGTGTTGCTTGAGCTCAGAGGTGCCAAACACGCAGCAGGCCGTCCGGGCACCAGATGAGAGCGCTGCCACGCTAATGGCATCTTTTCAGATTACGCCGGACAGATATGCAATTTGCCAAGCAAACCCTCATTATGCGGCAGGGCAGAGACAGAAGGGAGGGTCAGATATCCCGTTCCAGAGGTCTTATCTAGAGCCGTAAACAGATAAGAGCAGATGACTGCTGCCCTACTGCTCAACTTACAGACAGACGCACAGACACAGGGGATAAACACGTTCCTGTTCTACGGCATGACACACACACACACCCGCCTAAAATACTGATCTAATCCATGCTGTAGATGAGGTGTCATTACACTGGCCTATCAATTGAGCACATGCACGCACACACACTTCCCTTTCACAGGTACCATGAATCTGCTTTCACAACAAAAAGGAGACGGTCTCTTTTTGTTCATTGTTGTCTCATTTGTAAAATACAGATCATGATATATAACATTTACAAATTTCTTCTATGAGAATGTCACATGAACATTTTTTATTACTGTTTTTATTAAAAACTGTTTTCTTAGTGTATTTATAAAAGTTTTTATTACTGATTATTCAATCTCATGTTGTCAAGTTCATGTTTTTTTTTCAGTATCATTGTGTCATGTCATTGTGTGGCGACATACTTTCTGAAACAACAACAACAAAAAAATCCAATGACAAATAGTATATACTGTACACACTGACCTACTGATAATAACATGATCGTTTATCTGAAACTCATGTTATACTTTGCGTCACACTAATTTGAAGAAACCTGTAACCATTGACGTGCATAGCAGGAAAAACAATTACAATAGAAGTTTGTGGTCACAGGTTTCCAACATTCTTTAAAATATCTCCTTTCGTGATCAACAGAACAAAAAAAACTTCAAACTGGTTTGAAACAAGTCAAGGGTGACTAAATAATGGCAATTTTTATTTTTGAGTGAACCATCCCTTTAAGATTAGATTAATTGAGTGTTTTAAATATTGTACAATTATGTCCAAAAACAACAGGCCTTTCTATGTTTAATTAAACATTAAACCATTTTATTATATGCTTTCATATAAACCACTCAAGATCAGCGCAAGCAATGTACATATTTACAAATACATTTTATTACTATAACTGGCAAGTTATTGTTCTGTAAATTGTTTAAATGCATGGTTTTTGTTTTTACTTATCGCTCAAAATAAAAATAATCTAATGTATTGTAAATATTGCTATATTACATCTTTGTGTTTATGCTTGAAAATGCCTTTAAATCATCTTTGACCCCAACACGTCCTCCAACAAGCATGAGATCAGTTTTCTTCTGTTTGTTCATGTGATGTTCAGCATAAAGCTTATTAAGAACTGCTGAGAGCTCATCCAAACACTCAACACATTGTTACGTTAAATCTGGGATTAGTTCAACATTTTGTGTTGAAAACTGAATTAAAAATGATGACTGCAATTACTCTTATTTGTTTAGTTATTAATCCTACATTTTATCAACATAGAACAAATTATCATGCAGTGTGACCTAAAATACTCCTTGTACTGAATTATGTGTCATTTAGGTTCACAGAGCAATTATTTTTAATGTTTCACTGCACAAACTCAGCAGTCATGCCTGCAGAACATCCACCGTCACATGACAAGGTTTTTACATGACAAAAACATTGAGCTCCTACATTTTTGTCTGAACAGTGTCACACCTCATGACTTTACCAGTTAGCAGATGTTATCCATTCTTCCTGGTTGAACAATACGGTTTCAAAGGTGGCAAAAAAAATTGTCATGACAAACTTTGCGACCCACTTCTCTTACAAAATATATTTTACATTTATTTACTGTAAACCTCCGAATGTTTAAGGAGCGCTAATGAACGTTTTTGTTTTACAATTAAAAATACAAGAAAATCTTTGATTAACAATGCAAACTTTTTTTCATAGTTTTTGTAATAAGACACAAAGGCCACAGAATGATTTCATGCGTTTTAAATATGGATATCTGGCATGGGTAAAACTTCATCAGTCACTGCTTCTTTTTCTTTTTTTTTTGCAATTTCTGGCATGACTGAAGTAACTTTAGTGCTGATACATCTTTTGGAAAATATACCAGGGTTCAACACTAAGGATTTTTTCTACTGGCCTGATTGGACCAGTGGTTCAGATTTTTACTTGCCCTGCCAAAAATTTTTACTGGCCCCACCAAAAAAAAAAAACAAGTTAATTGCTATTTCTTAGCCACATATTTTAAATAATGTGTCAAAAATAATTTCTAAAAATGTTAAGGAAAATGTGCAGGTATTTTATTTCAAAACAAAACCTGGCTGACTTAAAAACGACAGCAAAACATCACAAAACAGACAATTTCTTTTAGCCTCATAATTTGATGTTGCCGTCCTGTTGTCGTCTCTTCGCTGTGTTGGTTTTTACCAGGTTACGGAAAAAAATAACGTGCTCACGACATCCAATCAGATAAGAGGAACCAAAAAAGCAATATGGTATTTATGACTTCACAGAGAAGGTAGCATTCAAATACTTTAAACCAAGGCAGCACTGGCCTGATCGGGCCAGTAACGGTTCTGTCTACTGTCCCGAGCATCTCTCACACTGTCCCCGGGCCATCGGGCAGTCCTTATTGTTGAGCCCTGTATACAATAAAAAGCCATGTGGAAACAAGGATATTTTTTCTTAGCTGATTTTTATAAATGTTTTAAGCCGCGGTCACACTGCACTTTTCACCCCATTGGCTTCCATTCATATGTAAGCCAATGCGGCAGACCGAAAACGCAAGTTCGTGCGACAAGTTTCGCATGCCACTGCTTTACAAAGTTCAAGCTTGGTGAACTCTGACCTGTAAAATCGATTCACGTGATTGCGTGAGACCAATAAAAGTTCAAAGCATGCACAGAATTTTAAAACATGGAACAATCGCTCACTTTATTAACATCTAATCATCTTGTATTTTTACTGCCCCTTTTCGCAGTGCCATTTAAAAGATCAATCCAACCTCAAACTCTAGTGTGACCGCAGCTTTAAACCATTTTATAGAGATGGCATAGAAAACATTTTGGGTTCACAAAGGAATCTTGTTAAAACTATTGCAAAGAGCATATTTTCAATTTTCTAAATAAATTAAATAATCCAAAAAAACATTTACCATCATACAGTACACTTTAGTTTGTGCAAATAACAGATTTCATAAATTGTAAAAGTTCTTCATGGAACCATACGACATAGATCCCTTATTTTTAAGAGTTAACCGTTACGTAAATCCCAGTACAAATCCTTTTAACGCACATTCTCTTCCTTTATCTAACAAGATAGACAACAAACAGAGTCCAGCCATAAACAAAACAGAAAGCCGGTAGGCATACCAATCACTGAGGGCCTGTAAGACAACCCAGACCTGTCCAGTAAAAGCATATGGCCCAATTGGCCTCAATGACATCAGGCTCCTCATTCTCATCTAACAGGCTTATCGGAGTCTCTTTCTCAGCTGATCTCTTCAGACCTGCAGTTTGCCCTCATACAAAAGGATTTTATGAGTCAGGCCACAGCTCCTTGCTTTAGGGTAGAGAAGAGAGAGATTTGGTCTGTTTGAAGCGATATAAAGGGCAGGCATGGGAGAGAGACGGCAGAGAGGCTTTATTGCCCTAGTGTAACTAAAGATGTTGAGAACTAAAAATGTGTGTGTGTGTGTGTGGCCTGGTTTTACAGCTGGGAGTTTAACTCTCTCTCACTCTCTCAATAGGTGGGGAAAGATATGAGACACAGACCTGTGTACATGCATTTTTCTCCAAGTGACGTGCGGTGGAAAACAGCTGTGCAAATGTGCATGCACAACACAAACACACACAGGCTTAATGTGCAAGCTTTGAATGGCAACCTCTATCAGGCTTTCATGCAATCCAAATAAAACAATTTTATATAATCCAAACTGGCAGAAAAAAAAATTGAAGTGTGACTTAATGGTGTTTTCATGGTATTTGACACATGTGAACATGAACATATATAAGTTATGAGACTGAACCTGCAAAAGGAGAACCAATCACCTATGACAACTTGTGCTACATATCATTACAAAGAACACAACGCCGCACACCAAGGCAGCAGGTAATGTATATTCAGGGGTGTCGCTAGTGGGGGGGAAGAGTGACTGAGTTCATAGGGGCCTGGAATGTGGGGGGCCCTGGGCAAGTTGCCCTCAAAGATCCTGAAATATTATTGTTGTAATATTGAGTATATGCCTGCATGCTCCTGAGCTGTGTGCAATATTCTGGTCCTAGCTGTATGAAGCTTCGGGAATCTACACACCCACATGCCTGCATCAACGCCTTCTCACAGGCACAGCGCAGCAAATTTGGATGATTGTATTGGTTGTTTTGCAATGATTCTAAATGCTAACTGGCTGTAAGGGGGAGCAGTCTAAGCAGAGAGATAAAGTCAAGTGTGTTGAGCTTTCTTCAATATAAAAACTAAATTCTTTCATCTTTAAGAGGATACCTGAGGTGCTCTGTTTATAGTGTAACACACCAAGTATAGCATCCAGTATAGCACAATTTAGATATCCTGTGCCGCATTATAATAATACAAATAATCTTTTAAATACTGTTGGTTGTTGGTTCACATGGCACACATTTATCCTATCAGCATAAACTGCTGTATAGGGACTGAGGAAAAGTTCCTCCAGTGCAAAATCGATCACTTTGATCACTGAAACATTGCAGACCTACTGTATAACAATCACAAACAACTGCATCACACTCAAAAAATAACTCATTGGATGAACTCAATTTAATTGAGGGCAGGATTTCCATCCAATAAATTTGTTTAGCACCAAATAAAATATATATATTTAATCAATTAAATGTAATTGAGTTGGTCCAACATGATTTTATCAAATAAACGTTTAAATACGTTTGTATTATTATTTAAACTCAAAGGTCTGATTATGTGTCATCCATTTCGAAGTCTCTTAGTTTTATTTGAAGTTATCAAAAGAGCCATTTTTAAGCATATTTCATATTTTTAAGCAGAATTTACATCTGCAGTTGATTGACACTGATCTCAGAACTCATTTTGGGACAGTTATTGCTCACTACTGCTCAACACAATTCTGTCATGTTGTTACAACACAAAAAACTTAAGATAACGTAATGATTTACAAATTTAAGTGGACTGAACTAGGGCTGTGCAATTAATCGCAATCGGGGGAAAAAAATCGCGATTTAAGCACATGCAATTTCTTAAATCGCATGTTAAATTAAATCACTTGAGGCTGCAATTTTACATATTCATTTATTTTTGTTCCTGTGCGCATGATTTTAATATTTTAACCAATCAGAGCTGACACAGCACACCAGGCCATTACAGCTAAGCTGAGCGGGAGAAAGATGTTAACCAATCAGAGCTCACTCTTTGTTGAAAGTTGAGAGAGAGACCCGAATAGGTGGTTTTGATTTACGTTAGTTTTTATTTATTGTTCTGACTGGAATTGAGGTTAGTTCATCTTTATTTCTTCATGTTGTCTGTTTTAAGACAATTTATTAGTTTTGTTGATCCAGCAGTTAGTGCTACTGTGTACAGTATGTGTTTAACTATTGAGTTGAGGTTAGTTAATCTTCAGTTATTGTATGTTGTCTGTTTTAAAGACAATTTTACTACAGTTTTATTTATTAAACTTAATACTATGTTATTTCATTGTGAAATGTTTTGTTCTGCACTGAATACATTTAGAATGTGTGTATGTAGTGCACTTGACAAAGCAAAAACAGCTGCCAAAATCGCAATCGCAATATTTGTTCCAAAAATCGCAATATGATTATTTTGTCCATATTGCACAGCCCCAGACTGAACTTAAAACAAATAAATTAGCCAAAGAAACTACAAGAATTATGTAGTTTCAGCTCATTTTAAACAGGTAGTTTGAACATTGAATATTTTTTTGAGTGCAGAGCTAATCTCTTAAAAAGCTCAGCGAGGCACTTAAATGTCTATGACAGACTTTTTACATTTTGTTTTGACTTGAAACTTATTTTAAATCATTTAGATGTTTTTTTTATTTCAACAATTTTAGTTTTAGTAAGATAAAATCAGAATATTCAAAGTAAACAGAAACCCCTAAAATATGAAGCACATAATAACTGCAGCAGATCAGCGTGTTAAAATGAACCACCACAAATCATCACATTCGGGTTCAGATGAACACACAGCCCATAAGTTATCATCCTCTCCATCTCCTTCGCTACCGCCTCTTGGGTTCCTCTCTATAACTTGCACTGCAATTCATCATCTGTTGACTCACATGCTGTGATTGCTTGTCCTTCAGCCGAGAAATCTGTCCACTTGGACTCTGTTCAGCTGATCTTCAAAAATCACAAGATTGTCTGCGTCTCCTTCTCAGCAATTACTATCAGTATTTACAACATGACACTAAGCCTCGCAGGCAAAGGACATGAACCAACAGCCAGAATCCAAAAATCACATGACTGCAAATTTCAGGCACTTTCCTCATGCTAGAATTTCCCATCCAACTTACTGACCTCACATACCACAAAGTTATTCAATAAGAGCATATGATCAGTGATAAGCAAGGGGTCAAAATGTTCATTATCTCATCTCCAGGAAGGCATTACACTTACTGGAATGAAAAAAATGATGGTATTCATAAAAACAGGTTACTACTTTGGCATTTCCTCTATAACGACTGACTCTGTCTTACGATTAATGGCAAACATTAAAGACAAACGCTGAAACACAAGCCTGCCCCCTCTCTATTTATCTCTGGGTTAGCGCAGGCAGGTCAATTAAACATAAACCACTTAAAGAGGAGAACGCAGCCATAAGCCCTCCATGCACACTCATGGAGGAATGCGTTAATTATCAAATGCATTAGCGGGTTGCCATGGGTTGCAAAACTAAGCACCTGGAGACATTTTAACATCGTGACCACACTGTTATTCCATTAGCAGAGGTTACTTACTACACAGTTGATACTGACATTTAAGCAATATTACCCGAGCAAAAGCAATGCTGTTCTTAACGCAAGCACGGCTGTGATTTACTGCAAAAAAGCACCACTATATATTCCAGCTTACGGGACCTTTTGTTTATTAGTATTCTAGGTTAATACAAAGAAACGCGAAGTGCTTGGCATGGAACGATAACCGTTTTAGAGGTTTACCGCCACAATTTTCTGCTATATCGTTTCTATGGTGTATATATAAAAGATTTCATTTTTACGTTTTTCTGTTTGTTTGTTTGTTTGTTTGTTTTTTCAGACAACAGTATCTCCAGCAGAAAAGATGTCCAAAGATGCCATTTTAAGTTGTAAGGAAATCTGTGTTTTTGAATTTAATGAGGACAGCTGAAGTCAATGATTGATTTGATTCATTTAGCTTGACATATTTACAGCTCCAAAATACTTTAAATGTTTCTCAAAATAAGATTCATTGTGTTTAAAGGGGAAAAAAACTTTATTTTTTTATCCAGACGTTTAAAAAGACCTTATTTTAGAGAAGTAACCATAATACCATCCGTCAAACGGTGATATTTTTATCTAAGGTTATCATACTGTCAGAATCATAAACCGGCCCATGCCGACTTGAAATCACATATGAACAAAAACATGTTGGACCAAATAAAGGACTCCTAGTATTGTTTTTGTTATTCTGATACAGTGGTCTGCAGTAAGAATATTAAATTCGAATAATTGCTCTGAAATTCAGCAAAATCTGAGTTTCTAGTATGATTTAATTATATAACCAAATACCAAACAGAAGAACTGAATATTTGGAAATTTGTTTAACGAGAAGTCTGTTGCCTATATAAATTTACTAGCTGAACAACATACTTTGCATTTAGTGTAAGACGTCATTCAAATTTGTAAAACTAAAGAGTTAAGCACAATTACCAAGTATCATAAAAAATCTGAATACACCAAATTTTGTGAAATCTTTTGAGTAAATCACATCATTCTCATATTTAACCCATAAGAAAAATACTGCTTTTTATAGCCCTAAATGAGATTTTTTTTCTTTAAAAACAAAACAAAACAAGAATGCTCAGTTCTTGCATTTATTCTTGCATCCAAGAATGTTTAATCAAACTATACATCAGACTGCAGATTACAGCAAACCCGATGACAGCAAATGAAGAGCTACTCTGACAAAAAGGAGTGGATTTTGTGACAGGAAAAAATGAGAAATGCTCGACTGAAAATATATTTATGTATGAATAGCCATGCATATTTGAGAGCCCTGCCTCCGTGATCCATTCAAAAAGCCAAATCACATAATAGCCTCTGATAGAAGAAGAGAAACGTTACACCCAAATGTCAAAATGATCCTTCACCACGCTCGATAATTGTACTGAGAATAGGAGACCGTGTTTCTCTGGAAATAGGAGTCTGAAATTTAATTATCCAGCCTTTGGAAAATGTAGGGCAGACAGAAGACAGCGCAATGATATAAAACTGCGCTCAGTGGGTAACTAATGTCAAGCTCTGGCTTTAACTGAGTGAGCACAAGATACTGGAGCCGTAAATCAAATAAACACCCTCCAGCCTTAGGTGAATTAGCTTTTAAGAGTGGTTTAAAAGAATCCAAAAAAAGAAGAAGAAGAAAACACATTAATGTACAAACCGACGGCAAATGCTTGACAATTAGATGTTATGATTATTCTGCACATTACATGCATACTCTGCAACCTTACAATTGTTTCATAACGTTTATTTTCAAAACAAAGCTAAACTTCTGCTTACAATAGAAATCCGAGGAAGCAATGCAGGAATGTTTATCGCAGTGAATCATGTTGTTTGCCAGTTACACAGATGGGGAAAGCTCAGTGCTGCCAAGAGTCTGCTGACTGCATGAAAACACGTAAGGCGGTCGGAGATCACAACATATGGCCAATAAAAAGCACAGTACAGTAAGTCTGGTGATACACATAAGCTTCAGTCTTACCCCAGGATCGAGTTATTTACCGGTGACATTCGACGAAATCATTTAGCACCAATCCACAAGACCGAAATGCATGGTTAAAGATCCCCCGGACCGCGACAGAAAGTGACCAATTCAGCACGAATAGCCGTGGAGACACCTACACCAGATTGAGCAGGAGCGTCTATCGCACTGGTTTCTCCGCCAACCAGCCCCGCCCCCCGCTTGACATCAACACGGAAGCCTTCTTCCGATTGGCTCGCGCTTAGACTAGGACGCGTCTACCAAGGCGTTCGTCCAATCATGCTGATTTTGCAAATAACAAGGGGCGGGACTCGGAGTTGGAAGTCATGCGGGCGGATGCGATGCATGACGTCAACCCTTTGTTACCTTGCCGACCCCTTTCATCTGAAACAGCACTTATTTACGAGTCTAAAACATGGCGTATCAATTCATAAGCGTATTTGTGCAGACGACGCACTTTATGCAGCTTGTTGGATGAGTTTTAATTTCGCGCAAAGATTTGTTCTAGACTAAAAGAATGGGTATTATTACGAAGCAGGTGCAATCTGTAAATCACTTTGATTGTTAATTTTAATTTAGCAAAGGCTACATCCTTCTGCATGAGCGGCCTGTGTTGTTACATAAACCATGCGATTTAGTGCGATTTCTGTCGACTCAAAAGCTTAATAACGACTCCATCTGGCTAGACTACAGCTGAGATTTATGACAGAGCAACTGTACATTGCTATCCAAATGGTCAGGCGTCGTTCAAAAAAGTCGTGCATGTATGTGGATCGCAGTCAATTCCGCGCAAACCACAATAAACCCTCTAATGATAAAGAGACTTTATAACTTTCCACCCACCAGCCAATCTGCCGTCGGCTGTCAAAACCCCCAGCTTCAAATGCCGCACTGCTTCTCGGCGGAGAAATCCCCGGTGACATTTCGAGACAACGCCTTTGATATTCAGCAAAGGTCACGGCCATAAATTTATATCTTTTTTTTCAGAGAGGATCAAATGCGAAATCTGCAGTCTGCCTGCTAAAAGGCACTGTAACAACACCAAGCACCCAGAAAAATGCAGTCTATCGTTTAGAAAACGAAATATTTGCCGACAAAACAAGACTATTGCAAGCAATGCGTGAGGAAACATACGCGCGATGCAATCACAGTTGCAAAAATAATAATCTAAATGTCCATTCATTCATGCGAATTCACTATAGTGTAGCCCACAAATTAACATTCAAATAAATGCATTGCTCGTTCTAGATCAGCAACTTAAGCAGATAGTCTGTGTATTAGACTAGTATTTATGATTACTGACTTCAATCTCTTGTTTTGGCCTAAGTATAAAGCCAAATGCTCGTTAGCCATCTCTTACACACTACATGAAACAGAGAGCTGACTCCTTTGTTGCTTTCTAAAGCCTGATGGAAAAGATGGATAGTGAAAAATCGTGCACAAAACCAGAACAGTTGAATCATTCGAACGCTATACTTACTCTTCTTGGATCATGGAATTATACATTGTTCAGAACATCGCATTGGATTAGTATTATTTGGATACTGTGTTTTGATTTTTTCCCCTAGTGTTGTTGCTCTGCGTTGCCGAATCAGTGTTGCTGTCTGCGGCAGCAACTTCCGGCGCATGCGCTACAGCGCTCGCGTCACAGACAATGGCTGCGGTCCAAGCATTTTCTTTATTTACATGTACAAAACTCGATGGAATGTTGTTAAAAAAGTGAACGTAACAGAAACTAAAACATTGCATCTATAAAATATCATACCGCTTCACGGAAAAGCGTTAACATTTCTGCAAACGTGTTTTTTCATTCTCTATGATAGCTGCAGCTTTCTATCTTTGTGAGCTCTTTCTCCTGATTAATTATTAATTTCATTTGATCCAAAGTAGCAATCTAACTCAGGTATTGCAATAGTTAAATCGGTCTGTCGGAAACAGAGTTCAGCAACAGTGCACAGATTTTTTCTAAGTATTAACACGTTTTATTGCATAAAATATTTTGCTTCAGCTTAGTCCCTTTATTCATCAGGGGTCGCCACAGCGGAATGAACTGCCAACTGATCCATTATGTTTTACACAGCGGATGCTCTTCCAGCAGCCACCCAGTACTGGTAACATCCATTCACACACACACTTGTACACTACTGACAATTTAGCTTATTCAATTCACCTATAGTGAATTGAATATCTTTGATGGAGGGGGAAACCAGAGGAAACCCTAACCAACTCGTAAACGGCAAACTCCACACAGAAATGCCAGCTGACCCAGTCGGGACTTGAACCAGCAGCCTTCCTGCTGTGAAGTGACGATGCTAACCACTGAGCCACCGCACTGCCCCATATTTTGCTTTATGGTTGTCAATTATTACCTACAGGAAAGCTGTAGCTGTAGGTATGCTTAATTTCTTTGTAGAATATCAACCAAAACACTGTTCCCGTTTGCTAGAATCCTAATATTTATCACAATTGAACAGATTACCCCCCCCCCCATCATAATCTTATACTGTCAGTTTGAGAAAGAAGCAAATCAGTCAAGTCTAGACATTATAAAAAACAATATATAGGTTATAGATGGGTTATAGCACAAATAATTTCTAAATAACATATGTCAACTAAATAAGACTTCAGTAGATTTAGTAGTACCCTTAGTGGAAACAGCCTTCTCTCATTATGACATAATTATGACATACAGAATAAACTACATCATAAAGCACGTTGCTCACTAATGTGCTGGAACCAGATACAAACCAGTAAGTTAGCGTAATTAAATTATATATATAAAAAACGATAAAGCTTATTTAATAATTCAAAGGACATTTAATTTGCTCGGCAATGTATCCAAAGAATAGCATTTGATGCACTTAAATTTCATAAAACATTGCATTGTATTAATGTTTTTATCAGAGCGATTTGGACAGTTAAACTGGAAATTTCATCGTGCAATTCACAGCAATGGCGTAAATCAACCTGTTTCATTTAGAGATCATTAGCGGATGCGAACTAAATAACCCCACATTGATATATCAATTCTTCTAAAACTGGCAAACACACGACGACGCTTCAAACGGATCAGAAATTGCTGTTTATATGCGTGAATCTGCAATTGGAGAAGAGGAAAATAACTAAACAATGATATTTTCTAAAGCTCAACAAAACAATCGCTCGCCATCCACCATTTTGCCGGAAGCACTCTTCTTCTTTTGTTGATTTCTGGTGAAACGAAAGCGAAGTGTGAATGTCGCCACCTATAGATGTAATGTCCAAGCTGAATATTAATTTCCAACTCGGTATACATTTTTTTGTTGTTGTTCTGCATGGTATAACAGATTTGTAAATCTGTTTTACTGTTGTTGTTGTTTTGCATATACAATGCCTACCATGTGAGTGGAATTATGGTAAGATGTTCACAGTTCTTGATCATTTTGTGAGATCAAGAATGAAACACTGAACCATTTATTACAGCTTGTAAAATACCTTATAGTTTTTAAGAACCTTGCTTCCTCCATATGCTTTCAGTTGAATATATCTGTTCAATCAATAATCAATCAATCAATCAATACTTCCATAAATTTTATTGTTATTTTTATATTATTCATGAGCCAATCTCTAATTTGAAGCCTAGTTTTCCACCATTTCTCAGTTGAACTCTCTATAGGCTGATTAGGAACAAGAAAGGTGATTTTTTTTTCTGTGAGACGTAGATTTGTTGAAATGTTTATTAACACATACAATTTTATCTCTCTTATTATTGTTTACTCCATAATAACAAAACAAGGTAGGATACATCAAATGTGTGTGATTATCTAAAAGGACAAGAAAAGCAATTAAAACTGTATTTTGACAGGCAAGCCTAAACTTGAAACACACATGCAACCCAATCCTCACTAATCACTTCTCCCCCATAAGCGGCTATACATTCCTGACCTTGCCCCTCTAAAAATTAATTAATTTTTTATTTAATGTTTTCTTTAAGGCTCTGTCCACTTTCATGCACCCTTTTAAACGGACCCTTTATGGCCCATGTGTTCAACTGCCTGAAATTAAAGAGCATAGTTCACTTCTAGAATGAGTGGTCACAGCTGAATATTGTTTTCCTATTATGAAAGTCAAACGTTATACCAACATTTTACAAAATAGATCCTTTTGTGTTCAGTCACTTATACAGGTTTGGAACAAAAGAGAGTGCTCAGTCAATTATGACATATTATCTCTTCAGGAAGTGAATAACTCATTTAATGCTGTTTCAAAAATATATAGGCAATATCACATTTGAACACAAAATGATTAGCTTAAAAACTTTATTCTTTTTCAAGTGTTTCACGAGCGCTGTTGAACAGAGAGAAACACATCCGACACATTTTAAATGTAATATTCCAAATAACTAATTTCTAATACCTAATTTGTTTTGTCTTTGCCATGATGACCGTACATAATATTTTACTAGTTGTGTTGCTCAGCTTAAAGAGCAATTTAAAGGCTTAACTAGGTTAATTAGGTTAACTATGCAAGTTAGGTTCATTAGACAAGTCATAATTAAACAACTGTTGTTCTTTAGCAATCCAAAAAAATATTATGGGCTAATAATATCAAGAAAATAAAAATGGGGGTGTCAAGGTGGCTCAGTGGTTAGCACTGTCACTCACAAGAAGGTCGCTGGTTCGAGTCCTGGCTGGGTCAGTTGGCATTTCTGTGTGGAGTTTGCACATTCTCCCCGTGTTAGTGTGGCTTTCCTCTGGGTGCTCCAGTTTCCCCCACAGCCCAAAGACGTGGTATAGGTGAATTGAAATTAACTAAATTAGTCGTAGTGTATGAGTTTGTGTGTGAATGAGTGTGTATGGATGTTTACCAGTACTTGCATCCACTGTGTAAAACATATACTGGATAAGTTGTCGGTTCATTCCGTGAGGGGACCCCTGATGAATAAAGGGACTAAGCCGAAGGAAAATGAATGAATGAATTAATAAATACAACTTTCTCCAGAAGAAAATATAATAGGAAATATTGTGAAAAATGTCTTTCATTTCTACATCTAATCATTCATTCATTCATTTTCCTTCAGCTTAGTCCCTTATTTATCAGGGGTCACCACAGTGGAATGAACCGGCAACTATTTCAGCATATGTTTTACACAGCAGATGCCCTTCCATGAGCAACCCTGGAACTACTGGGAAACACCCATACATTCTCACATCCTCACAAGCATTAATACACTACAGCCAATTTTGTTTACCCAATTCATCTATACTGCATGTCTTTGGACTGTGGGGGAAAGAACATGCAAACTCCATGCAGAAATGCCCACTGGCATAGCCTGGACTAAAACCAGCGACCTTCTTGCTGTGAGGCGACAGTGCTAACTACTGAGCCCCCATGCCAATCATTTTGTCTTAAATCCTTTCTCTTGCAACATTTCCCACAAACAAGGTGTGAAGTTAAGCTCACTAAATACCCATTTTTTTAATCTAGTGAATTGTGATTGTAATTTTGAAAGATGTGTATGCTCATGTAATTTCCATTATGCTAATCCTCAAAACGCTGCAAATTTTCACAAAGAGAGTGTGTGCATATCATGAATAAATTGAACAGACTCTGAAGCTGCTTCCAAAAAAGTTTTGATCTCAGTGGATCCTCTCAGATGCATCGCAGCTATATTTATCATATTGCTAATAGAAGGCCAAGAAATCTTCTGTATTCACCACTAACGATTTCCTGGTTACAGAAGATGGATGGCGTTAGAGCCTCTGACTCCATCCCACACAAGCCCTGTCAAAATATTTCTCCCGTCATTTCTGTTCCCACATGCCTGCAATGCCTCCACACATCAAACTTTCTGCTCGCTGTGTATTTTTGTACGTCCTGTGCTTTCAGTTGTACTTGACATCCTCCATACACGCCGCACCATGGAAAGCAGCTCAATTACAACAGTGGATCCCATCAGTCACTTGACATTTATAATGCTCTCCCCATCATATATTTCACATCTCATTTTCCATCTGCACACTCCTGCTACATGTCCTGTGTGCTGACAACTAAAACAGCTCAGCACTGGAGGAATAATAGTTATATCTTGTCAGGAAGTCAACCCTTAAACTGGATTAAAACATTCTGATCCCTTCCTTGAAGCTGAACAGACCTATTGCTACCAACTTCCCTAAGAGTATTTCTTTTTCATCTGAATTTTACTTACACAATATATCTAATAAATTAATTATAGTTTATATTTATACATCTATAAAATTAGTTATAGATTAACAGACCTTCCTTATATAACGGTCTGTCGTCAAGGTTAGCTACATATACCGGCTGATATTACTTTTATACTTGTGAATGCTCATTTCCACTAAACTAGTTTGTAAAGAGATTTATATTATACACCCCCTCCACATGCACACTATAAATATACAGGGGTTGGACAATGAAACTGTAACACTGGCCAATTTATTGTTAGCTGTTTCGTGGCTAAATTTGATCAGCCTGGTAGCCAATCTTCACTGATTGCACATTCCACCAGTAAGAGCAGAGTGTGAATGTTTAATTAGTATTGTAATAGCACAGTTTTGTTTAAAATATTGCAATGCACACTTCATTATTGGTGACAGAGTTCAAAAGAGGATAAATTGTTGGTGCGCATCCCGCTGGTGCATCTGTGAACAAGTCAGCAAGTCTTTGTAATGTATCAAAAACCACGGTATCTAAAGAAAGAGAAACCACATCTAACAGGAGTAACTGTTGACGCAAAAGGAAGCTGTCTTAAAGGGATGTTTGGATGCTAACCCAGATATCCAAAAAACAAAACCACAGTTTTCCAACTCTGCAGAATTAAATGTGCGCCTCAACTCTCCAGTTTTCACCAAAACTGTTCATCGGGAGCTTCACAGGGTCAATAAACATGGACGGGCTGCGGGGGTGTGTGGGTGTCACGGACGAAAGTAAAGAGGGTTGGGGAGATGCAGAAGAAAGTGAAAGTGAACAGCGGACAGGGGTGGAGGGCGGTTGAGTAAGGGGATCGGTAAAACAAGGTGCCGGATCAGATTTCAGAGGTGATTTCACGTGTTCCGGCACAAATTAAGTAAATTTTACAAATAATACATTTCAAACAATAAATTTCACAGATCCGCAACATGTTCTGGCACAAATTAAGCCCTGGTTCAAACACTGTATCCTGAAGGTGGTGCTGTGTATCAGGACGATAATGCACCAATACAAACAGCAAGACTGGTGACAGAGTGGTTTGATGAACATGGAAGTGAAGTTGAACATCTCCCAGATGTAAATATTATTGAGCCACTTTAGGGTGTTTTGGAGGACAAGTCAGGAAGAATTAATTGAGAAATAATATTCAGGATAAGCTAAAAGTGCTCCTGCCAGACTCGGAGATCAAATGGATGGATTAAAAAGTAGTAAAACTCATCTAGGTGACTTGTAAAATGAGCCTATTTCCAAAGAAACTTGAGTGTTCCTGGTAAATATACTTCTAAAGGCGCTGCTAAAACTCATCCATCAGGTCTGATCTTTAGTTCTTATTTTCTATTGGGTTCAAGTTACCTCTTATTTCATAGGTATTAGTGTTAGATAAAGGAATCATTCACCCAAAAACAAGGAAATTCAGTCATCATTCACATCAATTGTCATTTTTGGATCAACTATCCCTGTAATAATTTTCATAACACTTCCACTTCATTATCTAAAATTTCACGCTTCCCTGTTTCTCTAGTTCGACTTGTGCAATCTTCATATCTAACCATTCATTGCAAGGCCCTGCAAGCAGAGCCACCATCAAACAATATAGTATTGATGATGTTATAAAAGAGCAGAAGAAATGATATATTGATGCTTTAAGCTGCTGATATGCCACCCATTTCTACATGACGCGCATCCTCTCTAAATCTGTTGTCATCGTGATTATCATTACCCTGGCATTGTGTGATGGTGAGCAGGCAGAACAACACGGTGATCAGGACTTATTATTCTCATCTTTGCCACTGGACAAAAGAAAGAAAGAAAGAAAATGCAGCTTTTAGAGCAGGCCATTCAAGATGCACAGAAATCATATTGGGGTCACAAGGCTTTTCTCAAAAGAAAAAGCCATGCGCAGTGGAATAATGAAATAGAAATCTTGAGCTTGAAGCTTTTAATGTGCAATTTCAGATTTTTTTTCCTGGAATTATTAGGATTGCGATGGCTGATCCTAGACCAGTACAAAAAAGTCATTCCACACCCGCAGAGCCGCAGGCAGCTGAGGGGAAGTGCTCAGCAGTGTGCTTCATCACACAATAATACAACGTTAATGGCACAGAATGGTGTCTTTCTTCGGCCCTGAAAGACGTCAAGGCAGGATGTTTAAGGAACGGTGGTCCTAATTACGCTTTTTATACCCAACTCTGACGTGATCAGCGGTTTCAAAAGAGATGCATTATTGATCCCCTTCACAGACAAGTTGTATTGATTGCGAAATCCTGATAAGAGTTTGACTTTCTCCTTCGTCTAACTCTCTCCGTCCTTCTCTCTCTGCAATCAGAGAGCGAACTTTGAATCAGGGCTGGAAAATATGACCTGTGGGTGCTTTTTAAAACGCATTTTGATGAGGACGTGACAGAGGATGCCCCGGCTGCGTGGCTTTGTGTGCTGTGCTGCAATCATGTGTAATGGCTGAGCTAGTTGGATCCGCGTCTCTGCCTGAGTAGCAGCTACCCAGCATGGCTCTACCAGCTCCTGTCACACGCCTGTCGTACATTCAACATCTCCGCAGCTTTGTTATTCCTCCTTGCCTGCAGAAAGGTCGCAGTGCTGTGCTGTAACTGCAGGACATTTCTATCTCCGTGTGTGTGTGTGTTTGTGTGTCAGTGTGCATATCTGTCTTCGCTGCCAAAGATGACGAGGCCCGCTGAAATATTTGACATGACAGCAGTTATTCAGCACCCACAGCTCCTAAACAATAATGGCACAAGCAACCCAAACCACACACAGGGACAAAGCTGTCATTTTATGCTGATCTGGGTTTCCTGATTATGACTGCTAACCCTGACCTTTGTAAACTGATTCAATGTACACCACCAGCTGCATCTGCTAACATCAACACAAGCTACTAGTTTTGCATTCCTCCACAGGAAACCAAACCCTTTTTGTTGATTCTTCTGACTGTCAAGCACAAATGTATTAAAGGGATAGTTCAACCAAAACCTTCACTAGTCAGAAAGCTGTTTGAGAGATATTTTGAAACATTTTTGAAGACTGAAACCATTGACTTCCATATAGTAATTGTTTTTCCTACTATGGAATCAGTGGTTAAAGACATTCATCAAAATTATTCTTTTGTGTTCAACAGAAAAAAGAAACTGGTGTAGTTTTGCAACCACTTGAGGGAGAGTAAATGAGTACATTTTCATTTTGGAGTGAACTAACTGTTTAACACTAATATTTTTGTTGCAAGTTTTTGGAGCTTCAGATTTACTGTGAAGGTGCTTGTATCTGACACAATTACTCAAGATTTAATTTAGTGCATTCATTCATTCATTCATTCATTCATTCATTCATTCATTCATTTTCTTTTCGGCTTAGTCCCTATATTAAGCCAGGGTCACCACAGTGGAATGAACCGCCAACTTATCCAGCATTTGTTTTTACGCAGCGGATGCCCTTCCAGCTGCAACCCATCTCTGGGAAACAATTTAGTGCATTATATTTGAATAATTCTCACTGTGGAACATTGCAAGTCACTGTGGCTGAGTCCATTTAAAGCTCAAGTGAATGGAGACGTGCACTATTTTCTTTTCCTCTTTGGTCAGTTTCAAATTATTTATTCAACTCAGAGAAAAACATGAGACGTTTTAGTAATGCACACAAAATGATCCGTTTTGAAACCCTGCATACTTACAAATCTTCCAATGAGGTTTGTTTTTTATAATTATGAAACTCAAATTAATAATTTGAATGTGCCCTTTTGGATTGTGTTATGTTTTGTTCTTGTTTTCCAGAAGCTCTCTCATTTTTCTGGATGAATATTCAGATTGTCATAAGACTCTAATGAAAATGAAGTGGTTTCTTGGAAGTGAGGGCTAAATTACCAGGATTCAGTTTCCAGGAAGTGGAGGACATCTAAAATCTCACAGACGCTGAATAAAAAGACTCTTTTTTCAATCTCACAGAGCTCAAGCAAAAAAAGGAGAATTTTGACAGATGAGAACAAAAAGAGTAAACAACAAACAACAGTTTCAACTACAGTGCAGTACACAGGGTACAAACATAAGGTTAGGGTTTGACAGTGTTGGGAGCAGTCAGTCAATTATTAAAAATGCTAAATAATGTTTGTATGAAAGGTGTCTGAGTAGGTGAGTGGATAGTTAGGTCAACAAAAAAACAACAACAGAAATCTGGTCTTCAGGAAAAATAGCTGTAGTCACACTTGTGTGTGTCTGTATGGTTTATTGTATGTGCTTAAAATTACAATATGCATAATGAGTGGCGAAGAGATTGTTCTTGAAAAAACAAATGTGGTAGTGACACATCTATATGGGTTTGTTATTGTTGACCTAGTTTTGAAGTGGAAAAAGATTTTATGGTTGCTTGAGTGTTGCCAATGTAAAACTACCAACTCCTCAAAAAAATAAACTATGATGCAGATTAAATGGATAAATGCATTCTGAAAATGCAGCAAATTAATGTTTCATCAGTATAAAAATGAGTTTGTGAGAAATTTCACCTAACTTTCATGGTAGGCTGCACAACAAAATGTTGTGTATTATCATTTATTTTGCTTGATACTGTGGCAAATTTGCAACCATTTAGCAAAAGTATCAACAAAATATTTATAAAACTTAATCCATATGTTTTTGTAAGTTCTGCTTACAGCTCAGATTTTGGGGTAGACTTTCATGCTTGTTTTTTAAATAACATATTTTACATAATATAGGTCACATCATGCAATCATAAAACTGCAATATTTATCAATTTTTCATTAAATCAAGTTCCATTTTAAAAATGATAAGCAAGATTTTTAAAGAGCCTGCAAAATATGTCTCCATAAAATATAAAAACAAAATACTCTGTTATTAAATATACAAATATCAGAGAATGACTTCTTTTATGTCAGATTATAAACTTTTTTCCTTGTTTTGTCCCTTCAATGACCCACTTTTTCAAGCAATCTGTTATGGAAAGATTGTGCAATTTTCTTTGACCGCAGGGGAAAAAAGTGGTAGACCAACCCCATGTGAGAATATGCTTTGTTTAAATGAAGGTTGAATGTTTTTGTGTTGTTGAAACAGTACATGTCGTTGTATCTGATTCATGTGCCTTCTTCGGGCATTTGACATGGCCTTTTCACAATCAAACATATTTTTGCATTAGTTAGAACCCTCATTTCCTTGTATGCTGAATGTGGGTTTTGTGAGTCTTCTCTGAGCTGATATGCTGGCAGATTGTGGGCCAGCTGATATCCTTTCTTCTCTCTAGAGGAAGTGTTTTTCTGTACTGTGCTAGTCCTGGTGGACTAGATTTCGACAGGAGATGGAAAAACACATCTGTTCTCTATAATTTTACCTAAGCTGATAAAAACAACATACACACATTGCCAGCGCCTCTGATTAAGGATCATATTCTCATCTCTGAGGTCCTAAATGCCTCCATTTACAGCAAACCTCACAACAGAGGTGATTCAGCACGCCTGTCTGTTTTATACTAGACCAGCAATAACAATTCTTTACAACCTCAAAATATATTTCAGAGGCCGTCAAACAGATACACTCTAAAAAAGGTTCTTCAGTGGAGATGTTGAGCTGCTATATAGCACTTTTATTGTGGAAAGAACCTTTAAAGCACCATAAAGGTTCTTCACTGGTTCTTTACTGGTTCTTTGGGGTGATTAAGGTGCTATATAGCACCAGCGCCATTACAAAGAAATATAGTATTAATGTTTAGAGCCTCTAAGAGCAAATAACCTTTTTTGATTATATATATTGAAGTCAGAATTATTAGCCCAATGAATTATTATTATTAGTCCCCCTGTTTATTTTTTTCCCCCAATTTCTGTTTAACAGAGAGAAGGTTCTTTCAACACATTTCTAAACATAATAGATAATTTTATCTTTGCCATGATGACAGCACATAATATTTGACTAGATAATTTTCAAGACACTAGTATTCAGCTTAAAGTGACATTTAAAGGCTTAACCATGTTAATTAGGTTAACTAGGCAGGTTAGGGTAATTAGGCAAGTTTTTGTATAACGATGGAAAAAAATTTGCTTAAAGAGGCTAATAATTTTGACCTTAAAATGGGTTTTAAAAAAATTAAAAACTGCTTTCATTCTAGCCGAAATAAAACAAATAAGACTTTCCCCAGAAGAAAAAGTATTTTCAGACATACTGTGAAAACCGGCGCACCCGGAGGAAACCCACGCCAAAACGGGCAGAACATGCAAACTCCACACAGAAATGCCAACTGA
>CAIGQQ010033541.1:15871818-15911572 GCA_903798035.1 Danio albolineatus
AACCTATGGCATGAAAGTAAGGTTAACAAATTAGTTTTTTTTTTTTTAACTTAAATTAGGGTTATGAAAAAATGAGTATACCCCTCATCAAAAACTGCTGTATCTAGTTTTATGGTGTTTTAATGACAGCACCAAGACTCCATTCTTCAAAAATGACCCCTCTATTAGAGTTGCTCAAAGAGATGCTCAACTTTGGCACAATCCCAATTCTACCCCTTAGCCCTTCCCCCTACCCCTACTCCTCGTTTTGCGCATTCACGACAAGGGGTAGTGGTGTCCCAATTCTCTTTAGTTTGAAGGCGTAGGGCTAAGGGCAAGGGGTATACACCCCTTCGAACGAAGATTTTTCAGGACCACACTTAAAACGGAGGGGTAAGAAAATTTCCCAGAATGCACCTGCCACAGCGGCAGGACAGCTGAACCCGGAAGTAAGGTGATTCACAAATTAGTATTTTTTGTCATTATTATGAATTTTTACGACAAACAAACATATGTTTTAATATATTCATAACCGCGTTCGTGTTTTACCGTGATGCTTTAAAAAAAAAAAACGAAAACAAACCCGCTAAATTTCACGATCTACAATCCAAAATCATAACTCATGTACAGCAGTCCCTCAACATTCTGACACACGATAACACTCGAATACCCTGTCAGTAATGTCTAGTGGCTGGGAATGAGCTTTTTACAGTGTCTGGGATAATGTTAATGTTGTTTTCGTGTGTTTACATAGACGAGTATGGCCACGGAGTAAATGCACAGTACAGTTACGATCTTATTGCCACATTAGATCGTTATGATAGCATAATATACACCGTCAGTGATTTCCTGAAGATAAACACCAAAAATAACACAACTGGAATAACTACAGCAGTCGTGATCGTCTGATCTTATATGAAGCAAGAGATCGCGATGACATATGATGACGTGTGCAGGTGTTAAAGTGCTGTCCCAATTCTTAGGTGCTGTCTAAGTCAATTCAAGGTATAAAGGCCAAGCATTGAAACTCAAAACACTCTTTCTCTGTAGATATAGTTTTACAATACAATACAATAAATACAATAAATTCACAAATTACAAGCAAGTTCAGCCAAGTACTTTATCGTCATTCACATGTACGTATACACACAACAAGTGGCTCCACAGTTCCAATAGAAATAACCCTAAACAATAAGTAGTATAATATATAAAAAAATCACAAACTAATAATAATGGGATAATGTTAATGTTGTTTTCGTGTGTTTAGATCATTATTGAATCAAAATTTAAACTAGGATATACTAATATAAAATGTTTTTTAATAAGTGTGAATGTGTCTACAGGATACCTTGTTGGAATGCTTTCAGAACAAATTTAAAAGTGAAAGGATTTCATTGGTGAGCACATTAATCATCCTGCAAATAAGGCAGAAGTATGGCATCAAAAGTAAGTGAACTCGCTCTAAAGGAACTTAACGCAAGGTAAGTTTTCTTCAATAAATGTTATTTTACGTCAATGGTATGTTAAATTTGTCTTAAAATGAATTACATGTTGAGATTAAAATTTAATACTGCAAAATGTAAAAAAGAACAAATGGTATATATTAATTATAGAAGTATTTGCTTTAGTTGTCTTTAAGCGCTACATCAGTTTTTAAGTCTGATGCTTGAAACTTAACTATTTGATCATGTGATTTAATTTTTTCCAGATTTAAACACTATAAAATTCAACCTTTCTACCTCAGATTGTGATGGACCTGGAAGGCTTTTTTTCTTAAGAGTGCCACAGCTTGTGAGTAAAGACTTACATTTTGTGCCAAGTAGATAAGAAAATCAGTGTATGTTATTTTTTTGTAAATTACCTTTAGCTCCTTTGATAAAGCAATGCATTACAAAAAAGTGTGCTCCATGGATCATATCCTAATGTTATATAAATGCTCAGATTGTCCCATTGGATTAAAGCATCTGCCAAATATGAAGTATTAATTGGATATAGGGTTCCTTCGCTTTTTTCTTATTCAAATGTTTATTTTATGTATATACTTTAGGCATAGACCGGTATAAGATTCTGACGGTATAACCTTGGATGAAATGGTTTCATGGTATAACGGTATTGTGTTTATTGCTCTAAAATATATATTTTTTAAATGTCTGGCTAAAAAACAAAACCTTTTTCCTCTTCGAACACAATATATTTTATTTTGAGGAACATTTAAAATATTTTGGGGCAGTAAACATGTCAGGCGAAATAATTTAAGTAAATCATTGACTTCTGCTGTCTTTTGTTTCAAAAACACAGATGTCTTTACAATTTACACCTAAAAAACAAATAAAAAAATGTAAATAAAAATCTAACACATACCTTAGGAACGGTATAGCAGAAAATTTTGGTGGTATGAAAACCTTGACTTTTCCATACCGCGGTATACCTTGAAAACGGTTATCATCCCATGCCTAATATACTGAATTGAGGCCACTCAGAAATGGCAGTTGTATTAAATCAATTGCAGATAGAATAGAAAATATAATCCAAATGTCTACATTTTAAGGACTTTTAAGGAACTTGTATAACTGAAAATGAGATATTTGGAAACGTGCACCTGAACTAAACAAAATGTTTTGTATTAAGATGCTGCATGGAATGCCAATGAGGTTTGCAAGAGTTGGGGAAGAACACAGAAACATCTTTCAAGAAAACGGTCCCAAAAATCATCAGGAGTTGAAAAATAGATTTCCTTGCAAATCTCATTGGACCAGCAGAGGAAACTATTGACTGTAACTACACATTTTTTTGTTGTTGTTCTGAAGCAAACAAATCACATAGGTTAGAAATGACAAGAGAAACTACATAAACTCTACTTTTTAGGAATTTCAGTACTGGGTGGCACAAAATTGTCAGTTTGTATCACGGTTCTGTGGTCATGTTTTTGGGTTTGATTTGGTTTACATTGTAAATTAAAATTTCCCTGTTGAAACATCATATTCCCATCATATGAGCATAAAATAAATAGCCTTTTAATCTGTTTTTACAGCATTAAAAAAGTTATTCTCAAGGCCATGTAGTGTAATTTCAGTCTTAGAGTTTTAATGTAGGCTTCTGTTGTTGATAAATAGCAAAGACATAGGGTAATTAGTTAGATTTTGGCTGATATCATTTAAAAATGTGTACTTTCTCTTTACTTTACTTACTTTTTTACATTACTTTCACTCATAAATAGCCTACTGTTAAATTTGGGTATTTATACTGATGATAATTGGTTAAAGGCACTCAAAAAGTGAAACGTTTGTTTTACTGGAACTCAAATATCCTACACTTACCAGAGTGTCCAATGGCTCTCCCGATTCTGACTGGCTGACTATTAAATTACTAATAAATTTAAATACTAAAGGTGGGTCCAAATCGTATACTTGTGCACTATTCTACGCCATTTTGAAGTATAAATAGTGTAAGTAGTGCGTTTACACTGAAAACTCTACAAATAATAAGTGCACTTTAATTACCCGGATGATACACTCATTCCACCGGTAATATGAAGTGTGTATTGATGGACACTTCACACACTTAGCGATCGTAGCTTTGCGCACGTAACAGAAGGGGCGGAGCTATCAGGCGCACATGTTGGATAACTTTGTTTATATTGGATTGTGAAAGCGATTTTTTTCACGAGAGTGATTATAGCGCTTCCTGACGGTGAATGCGGTTATTCTCATGCTAGGTATTAATTGGTATGTTGTTCATTTATTTCTCTAATTTGGCAACCGTCAAACATCATCAGGGAAACAGTTTGAACTTCCGCTTAGTAAAAAAGCCATTAGTGCTCCATTTGGGACAACACTACATACATACATTATGCTGTTGAGTGTGTAAGTGCAGAAGTACATAGTGCATACGTGCATAGTGTATAGTGTGTCATTTGGAATGCAGCTAAAGACCTGTGCTGCGTCCCAATTCGTATACTATTCGTCCTAAATAGTATGTGAAAACAGAATTAGTATGTCTTAAATCGTAGTATGTTGAAAAGAGCATGTCAAAAGTTCCCGGATGGTTTACTATTTCTGGTCAAAATTTTAAGTGCAGAAGCGTCCATACTCTAACCGCTGATATTGCCCACAGTACATTGCGCATTGGACGTGAATTCGATTAGAACTACAAAACCAGATGAAAAGTGTAAACAAACTACAAACAAGATGGACGCGCGAGACCAACCGTCAAGTAGAGAGGCTTCAGCAAAGATGTTTGTAAGACTGTTAGTTAATATCTAGGCCACTGGAGAATATATAAATGGCGTTGTCTGTGTTATATTTAATCTGCAACAACAATACTGAACTTAAATAAAGACGTGTTTAGACATTAACTTCTGAATACAGAATTATCCAAAGAACTGAAGAGATTTCTCTGCATGAAAGACTGGGAGATGGGAGATTATCTAATAAGGTAGGAAATTAAATATGACAGAAATGTGGAGGATTGACAGAGCTCTTAACTAAGCAACACAACGATCTGTTAATGAGGAAGTAGTATATCCCAAAGCTTGCATACTCTTCTGTTACACACTCAAAAGTATATATTTTTCCTTCACAAAATACATTTGGGGTGTCATACAAGTAAAAGCAGCACTGAGGTCGGTTTATGGCGCCTGAGCAGCAGATGGCAGTAGTGTGTAACATATATATATTCATCCCTCAATTTCACTCGACTGAAGCAACATGTCTGCGCCCTCAACACACGCGAAAATAAACATGGAGAGTACAATAACCTTGCACAAGGGTTAACTTAATCGAAACCCTATAAACATCCACTTGTGTAGAGAAAGCTGATTTCAGCGATGGCTTTGCGGTGTTGCGAGACGTTTTTACGTAGATCTCTGCGATTCTCGACGGTCCTCAATCTGACAGCAGCCCCCGAGCAGTTGTATCTGCGTGTGTCATCAGGTGATCATAATTACAGATTTATAGATTATTTTGTATGTCATGTCGGCGTGCTGATTTTTGTGTTAAATATGCTAGATGACAGACTGGTAGTTTCTTGTCTTATTTGCCACCACAAATAAAACCGAACGCATAGACAAACTACAACAACACCGTCAATCACGCAGTCTCTCGCTTTACCTGTCCTGACGCTTGACTTTTTCTTGCTCACAGGTTGCTCAGTTTTTCGTCCACAGACAGTAAGGAAATGTCTCTTTCACTGGACCCCGGCCTGCACGGTGTCCCAAGGTGTCTTTTTGGACAGACTGCAGAAGGGAGCTGCTGTTCCCGATGAGAGTCTCTGTGATCAGCCAGTGTCTGTTTCACCAGACAGAGGTAAACATCTCCAGCCCCTCTTAAAACCAAGACCGCTGTATTAAAGAAAACGGCATCAAAGCAGTGTTTGTATTTTCTCCTTATGTATACATGTGATGTTTTAAACCAGTTAAGCTAATTGTGTGTCTGTGTGTGTGTGTGTGTGTGTTTTCTTTTCTCAGACCAACAGTTTTCCTTATTAGTGAAAGATCCTGATCAACCTGAGAATGCCAAATCTCTTAAAGTGGCAATAGTGGGCTCACCGAATGCAGGGAAGTCCACACTGACCAATCAACTGCTGGGTCGAAAGGTGATATTAAGATAATATACAGAATGGATGAAACATTAAAATTATATTAATGTTATGTTAATATAAAAATTACAGCAACGCTTTGGTTTAGTACCAGTTCCCACTATTATCTACTGGCTTATTACATCCTTATTATAAGGTACAAGCTGCTTATATTATGCTTATACCTACATATGAATAATCTTATTCTGTATATTTAATCTTACCCTATAAATAACTAACTATTAAGAAGCAGTCAATTAGTAGATTGAGCAAAAACCTTTTAATCTTTTATCTTAGTTAATGGTTATAAATGGTGAGAATTGTACCTTAAAATGAAGTGTGACCATAACGCATCTAAATATTATTATTAATATTTTTATATTATTATCAAAATTTTTTTCTTCCATAGAATTTTTATTATAAAAACATAATTGTATAAATGAGGTTTGCATACAGATTAAAACAAAATTGTAATATAAGTAGGGGTGTCACGATTTCGATTTTAAATCAAAATTCATGCTCAATCTCGATTATCGAATTCAAAAATTGAATCATCGATGCTGCCATGCCCCCATGTCACACCCCCATGAAAAAAAAAACATGTTTGTTGAAGTGCTGCGGGTCAACCTAACAGCTACAACAAACAGCCAAAAGACGGCATGGCAGCAGCAGATGCAGTAGACCCGTCGACAGAACTTGAACCCCCTCCTCTTTCACTGAAGTCGCTGGTGTGAAAGTATTTTGGATTTCCAGTGAGTTATGTGGACAACGTTCGTGTTGTCGACAAAAAAAAAGAAAAAAGCTTTGCTATGTACGTATACCACATTATTCCACCGGCGGCACAGCTAACATGGCAGGGCATCTCCGCAGGCACCACAAAAACATAGATTTATCTGTTAAGCCGACAAGTGTAACACGAACTGTTCTCCCGTCTTCGTTTGGAATAAAACTTCCAAGCAACTCAACACGTGCAAAGGCAATTACAAGCGCGGTAGGAGTATTTATAGCCGCGGACATGCGACCTTATTCAGTGGTAGAAAACTCAGATTTTAGGCATTTAATTAGCATGCTAGAACCGCGCTACGAAATCCCAAGTAGAATGCATCTCACAGCTACGGTGATACCCTCCATGTACAATAATGTGAAGGAGAAAGTTATTGAAGGTCTTAGTAATGCACATTTAGTAGCCTTGACTACAGATTGCTGGACCTCTAGAGCAAAACAGAGCTTCATGACTGTCACAGCGTATTACATTAATGATGATTGGGAAATTCAAAATCCCCCATATATGAATCTCAGTACAGTATTTTTGCAATATTTTTAGCAGTTCTTTTTTTATATTTCTCTTTAACAAGAACTCGAAACTGCTATTTTTTTGTGAACTTGAATGTTATCATCTGTGAAGAAAACTGCAGTTACAAAAAAGAAATTAGATGGCTGGTTATTTTGTATAAGTTTCCAGTTGACTGAAGATATAAGTTATTGTTATGTTATATTGTTAATAAACATTTTAAATTTGACAATGTAGTGTGTGGTGCATTGCGAACAAAGGTTAGATATTATGAAATTGCATAAAAGTCTTAAAATAGCATAGCTTGTGCTTTCAAATTTTTCTTTTTTAAATTGAGAATCGAATCAAAAATGTAATCGAATCGAGGATTTGGAGGATTGTGACATCCTTAAATATAAGTGAATTGTGCATATATATATATATATATATATATAAATTAGGGCTGTCCAAGAATTAATCGTGATTAATCACATCCAAAATATAACTTTAACATAATATTTGTGTGTGTACTGTGTATATTTAATTATGAATATATAAATACACACATCCATATACTTGATAAAATGTTGGTTTATATTTAGATATATAAAAAAATATATGTGTATGATACAAATTTTACATTTGAATATGATGTAACTACTTTGATGTAACTTTTTTATATATAGTTTTGGCTTCTATGAATGTGTTTATCACATATACATAATAAATATATATAACACACACACACATTATGTCAAAACAAACTTTTATTTTGGATGTGATTAATCACGATTAATTTTTGGACAGCCCTAATATATATATATATATATATATATATATATATATATATATATAATTTTGCTGTTAATTTACCTACCCTTAGGCCATCCAATGATACTTTTTGAGCTAAGACCATGTTAGTACCAGCTCAATGTCAAAGGCTTCTGGCACTTTATGTATTCACATACATACAAATATATATGTATACATTCATGTAAAGAAAATGTTTAAGAAAATGTGTTACTTCTGATTCCCCTGATCTCATATAGGTGCTACAAAGCGAAATGATCGTTATGTGAAAAAAAATGTTGCATTATATTCAGCAATATTGCCTGTAATCCAAACAGCCTTGAGATGTTATCTTGAGCATGTTTTGTACTGTCTAAAGCAAGAGTCTCTATAATAATGCGTGGGTGAAAATTCTAACGTGACACTATTTTGTTACACAAGAAAGTGACTATGCATGTTGCAATTTGTTCAGCTAAAATGTACTTGTGCTTATCCTAAAGGCGGCAACCTATATAAAAAAAGTTATAGTTGTAGATATACTTGTTGTGAACATGCTCAATATTGTAGCTCTGGGTTGTTGTCAGGAGCCACAGGTATTCATTTTGTTTCGCCTGAATCACAAAGGACCATGGCTTTACCTAAAAATCTTTATTTTTCTGTTGGAGAGAAAAAATCTGGTAGTATTTTGTATGATCTTTCTATATGTATTTACAGTTGTTTGCTGTTTCATCAAAAGTGCACACAACAAGATCACGTGCTGTTGGTGTCCTGACAGAGAATGACACTCAAATTGTGAGTACATCATCTACCCTATGCTAAATATCCAAATAAATGTCTTGCCTCTGTAGGAAGTATCTCTATAGACTGTTAGTGTATATAATTGTAAGTATTATACATTTTATTTATTTATTTTTTTAGGTTTTGTTGGATACCCCTGGTCTCACCACACAGATAAAAGCTAAAAGGTGAATGTTTAATCCAGCAGTTTCTGAATGACATTCAGTCAAGTGACCCATCCGTTCTCCCATCTCACTGTCTTATGCAATAATAGTAAATAAGCCATTTGTGGATTAATTATTAGTGTGCATACTTTGACTCTGATGTAACATACCTCTGGTTTGCTATGGAGGGGATGATAAACTTTTTCTAAAAAAGTAAAATGAATAATTGTGTTATATTTGTTTAACAGACACCAGCTGGAGAACTCACTCCTGCTGGATCCATTTAAGTCACTAAAGGAAGCTGATTTAGGTAACAAAATGTTTTCTTGCTCATTTTATTTTTCTTTTTGTTTGTATAATATAATATTTTGTTATGCCATGAGATTATCAGAGTAATTCTCATTCAAGAGCCCATATTATACATTAAAAAGGGTCATATATATTGGTTTTGGGGATCTTCAACAGCAGGCTGATCTGCATGCATGCAAAAAACGCCTTCATTGTCTTATAATCTGCATTTATTTTTACCCCATTATCCCAGCGACTCCTATATGAATCGTTCAGTGATTCATTTGTTGCAAAACCCCTCCTTAGCGCGATGCTAAACTGCGCTGATTGGACCGATGACCCAGTCTGTTGCGATTGGTCGACAGCGCTCAGCGTGAGATAATGCCCACCACGGCTTATCAGTATTGAAGTAGTCATAGTGTGTGCGTGAGCATACCAGCCAACACTCGTTTTACCCGGGAGTCACCCGTATTTCAGACACCTCACCCCCGAAACTAACCCCCGATCTCCCAGCATATTCCCAGCTCTATTCTTAACCATAAGTAAAAACAGAGACACACATTCAGTATTAATGCACACAGCGGCAAAAGCTGAACCATTATAAACAGCACGGCCGCACATGTGCAGCAGAGCTGATGTTGGCCATCGCAACGACAAACAGCAGAGGAACACACTCAAACGCATTTTAATTCGTTAACAAAGCGGCACGCGTCACGTTTTCAACATGCTTTTAGACGCGATATGAGAATACAAGTAAACCAGATACACTACAAGCGGTTACAAGTTACAAAACACAGTTAAATGCATCATTTACAAGCTAGAGAAAACAATTAGGCATTGGTTTTTTTTGCACTTGCTCACACTAGTTGGATAGCAGGCCACGAAATGTCCCAGTGCTCCGAATCCTCTATTGTAAGCACTCTTCAGAGGGAACAATGCACATGGCTGGGTTTAATGCTGAGGTATTTCTGCAGAAATAAACCTCAACCACTGACTCTTTAAAATCTCATCTCTGGGTTATCTGCACACTTCCAATATCTAGCCGAGCACAGTGCTCTTCTCTGTGTTGCCAGATGTAGCTTTCTGACTCGAGTCCAAACCCATTCCAAAAGGTTCTTACCTGTACAATCAAACTCAAAACCGCCCGATCTGGCAACAGCTCACCGCTGTTGTTTGTGGGCGGGGTTGGGGGTTTCGAATATCCCGGGGCTGCGCGCGCACCGATGGGCGGGGCTTATGTTTCGTGTTCATGTCATGCCGAAACGGCTAAAGACTCGAAAGCACAGCGACTCGTTTAAGGAACTATGAGTCGACTCTTTTATTGATGAATCAATAGTTTTAAACACTGTGCACTTTCAGATTTAAGCCTTAGCTGGACATTTCACTTCACTTAGAGCTGTGTTACACACTGCATCCAAGCTCATTTTCAAAAACCCATAATAGGGGCTCTTTAATGTTGGGTGAAAAAAGGGAGCCAAAAAGGATTATTATATCTGTGGAATTGCTCTGTATGATGTGCCGCATCACCATTTTCTTCATTTTTTTCTGTGTATTTGCAGTGGTGGTGCTAGTTGACGTGTCTGATAAATGGACCCGCAGTAAGCTGAGCTATGAGGTGCTGAAGTGCTTGGCCCTGAATCCAGATGTCCCTGCCGTCCTTGTCCTCAATAAGGTATTAGCTGTGTCATTTTGTATTGATTCGTCCCAGTCCAAACCACAGGATTTATCTATGGAGGAAATTACCATCTCTTTTCTTTAGATATCCCATCTCTTATTTGACAGAGAGAGAGAGAGGGCTGTATTTCCGCTGCTGTTACTATCACAGAAATTACTCTTCCTGTCAAACTCTGTCAGTGATTTAGGGGCCTTAAAGAGATAGTTCACCCATAAATGAAAATTCTGTCATTATTTACTCCCGTTTAAGTGGTTTGACTTTCTTCAAAATATCTTCTTTTGCATTCAACAGAAGAAAGAATGTTAAAAACCAGCAGCCATTGATATCCATAGTTGAAACAACAACAACAAAAATGAAAGTCAATGGTTACAGGTTTTTCAAGGTTTTCAAAATATCTACTTTTTTGTCCAACAGAAGAAACTCGGACAGATTTGGAACAAGTGAAGAATAAGTAAATGATGACAGAATCACATTTTTTGTGTGAACGATGCCTTTAAAGTCCACATAACCTGGAAGCTGTGACATTTTAAATGAGCAAACAGTGGGCGTGGTTTGTTTTTTTCTGCTGTGAGCTGAATAGATGTAGTAAAGTAGGCATTTCACTCAGAATTATCAGAAAAGGGATTTTGGGGTGCTTTCACACTTAGACATTTGTTTCAAAAACTGGTGCATTTGCCCCAACACAATAACGCTTGGATCTGTACCAAATCAATCAGTCCAAGACCGTCTGAATGAGGTGGTCTCAGCTTGATTGAAACAAACTTTGGAGTGGTTCGATTGTAATAAGAAAGCAACCCACTCCAACTATGTAGGCTATGTCGCAATGTGTGATGCGTACTAGAGCTGCACAATATATTGTTTCAGCATCGATATGGCAATGTGAACATTCGCAATGGGCACAATACGAGTAAATGCAATGTCTGGATTAAAATTGATAATTTCACATGTTTTTTTTTTTTTTGAGGCCTGTGATTGTATGACGATTTTAAAGCATTCAGGCATAAGAAATAAAATGCTGTTGATTTCATTTGTAAATTTTTCTTTATTGAATTCATGCTTGTAGATTGTTTATATTTTACGCACTCCCCTACAGAATCATCCCAATCGTTCTAAAATTCAAAGTTCTTTCCAAATAGTTATCCAACTCATTTAAAGAAATTGTGTTCATATCGCAATGTCAGAATAAATGATCTGATTTCAGTTGTATTTTAAAAACAACATATTTTAAAGTATTGACTCTAAAAGCACAGGTGGACTTACTGAAGAACAAAGCGCTGTTGTTGGACATCACGGCACAGCTGACAGAAGGCATGGTGAATGGAAAGAAGATCAGAATCTATGGTGCATTAAAATCACTGCAGAAAGCAGCAGCCGGAGCCAACAGCAGAGTCAAAGAAAAAAAAGCTTCCGAGAGCCTGGAGGACAAGGTGGATCATGAGGACAAGCTGAAGGCCCTGAAGAGCCGCAGGGGGTGGCCGCATTTCAAAGATGTTTTCATGCTCAGTTCTATTGACCAGGAAGATGTGGAAACATTAAAGGTAGAGGCTTTTTGACCTTTTTCGCTTTTGCATATACAATAAAATATTGATATCTTTCACGTGACATCACAGCATTAGGGGAACCCTGGTGGGCAAAGATGTTATTTGCTAGTTTCAGCTCGACAAGTGTCATTTTGACGTTTTGCGCCACGCTGTTTAAATAGCAAATGCACTCATATGTGCGCCCATAGGCGTTCTGGTCTAAAAAGGAGGTGTGTTAAGGCGCATTGCTGGCTCTTTGCTGTATTAAGGAACTAAAATAGACTGCGCAATAGACCAGCTCAAAGCAGGTCTAAAGTCCAGCGCAGAGGGTGTTAGTTGTGCGCCTTGCTTACTCATTGCTTAATACACACAGGATGTACAGAAATGGGCAAATACCTTTACAAATGAAAAAGAATTAAAGGATGAAAATATTACAAAAAATATTACTTTATACATAAATATAAAAACTTCATTTCGAGGGGCTTTTTTCAGTTTATTCATGACAACTTGCTTTTGTATAATGTTATTATTCATATTTATTATATTCATATTTATATTTGTTTTATTAAAAACAAGCTTAGATTTGTCCACCTGTCAGGTTTTAGACCATATGGGGCATAGCATGTGTGTTTGGATAAAACTACTATAAAAAGTTTTTTTGAGCACACTTCATTATTATTGTTTATTTATTAATTTGCTGGAAATTAGAACTGAATTTAGAAATAGTTTTGAAACAAATATTTGCGCTTAACAAACAAAATTAATTATGTAGGCTAATGGATGTCTGTGTGTACAACACTGTTTCCTTATCCACGAAAGAAAGAAAGTGAAAGTTAAGGCCTATTGGAGGAGGCTCATTCGTGACTGACTCTTAAAGGGAATGGGAGATGAGACTCTGATTGGTTTATTCTCAAAACACAACCATAACTCATTAAGAGAATAAGCACAACCCTGTTAGACCATGCGTGCAGAGCGTGTTTTTCCGTACTTAAACTAGCAAAAGTGGATTCAGACATGCCCTTTAAGCTTTTGCGCCCTGCACTTCAGACTTTGCACCTAGATCGTTAAGATAACCCTTCAGGTTTTTTTTTTTTTTTTTGCCAAAATGCAGGATAGTTGTTGTGCGATTATATACTTACCAAAAAGGAGAAAGAAAAGTGAAATTTCTAGATTTGTGCAGCAACATTATTGATTGATCCATCCCGATCTTAAATGCCTGTATCTGTCTATACCTTTGTACTGCTTCTATTCTAATATGCATTTATTATCATTTACTCACCCCTCACTTGTTCAAAACCTAATTGAGTTTCTTTCTTCTGTTGAGCACAAAAGTAGATGTTTTGAAAAATGCTGGAGTCCATTGAATTTTATAGTATTATTTTTTCTGCTATGGAAGTTGGTGGGTCCGGGTAACAAGGATTCTTTAAAATATCTTCTTTTGTGTTCAACAGAAGAAGAGAAGCATAATTGTTTAAAAGCACATGAATGAGAATAAATGATAGGGATATTTTTCCTTTTTAGTAAACTAAATTAAAATGCAAAGTTTAAAAGCAGAAGTGACCAAAGAAGTTGTCCCTAACAGCAAATGTTAATCTAAGCCAGTGGTTTTCAAACTGTGGTATGTGTACCACTAGTGGTACGCAGGCTTCCTTCTACTGGTACGCAGAGGAATCACTGAATAATTCAAGTTAAAAAAGTACACACTTTCAACCCTTACACGTACGATAACATCGATTTGATCAGTGAATTGATTTTAGTAGGCTAAACCTTTCATTTTCAATTTTTCTAATGTTTATGTATTCTATCATTTGAAGCTAATTTTCTCCCCATATTTGTAATGGTTGTTGCATATCTTGCATTTTTATAACCCAATGTTGACAGGTATAGTTTAATCACTTGCTTTTCTGACACAAAGCCTACTCTAACACGCAGTAAGCAGATCTAGTTTCTAATTAAAATTTGTAAATCCAACTCATATATTTAACTTGATAAATAAGCTACTTTATGATCATACTTTTTAGTTTTCTTTTTACTTGTTAAGTACGGTGCCATTTTAATTAACTTTGAAAGCACATTTAAATTTAAATGTCGGCATTTATGTATTTTTTTACCTGTAAGCACAGCACAGTGTTAATGTTCAAACTAACATTTTAAAGTTTAAAGTGGCTGACAATAATAAATATTCATAATAATAAGAATTAATCTGCCTTGTTTTTGAACTGTGCAGTGCTGTAGCTGCTTAATTAGGCATACAACGCTACTGTATTTAGTAGTACTTGGAGACAATTATTTTCTGATGTGGTACTTAGTGAAAAAAGTTTGAGAATCACTGATCTAAGCAAAAGAATCCGATACCAGTCATAAAAACAGACACTTATGTTCTACACTGCCGTCACCAATGATTGAATCGCTGAGGTATTCTCACCAGTATAAAATATAAATATCTTTTGAATTGGAGCTCTGTCAGGGACCAGACGATTTATAATGACTAAAGTATGGCAGCAGATGTTGTAAATGGATCACAAGTACCCATTTCAATTTTCTTTATAGCAAAAATAAACAGTTTCTATCTTATTGCTATGTTGACGTGATCCAAATATTTGTAGCATGAAACATAAGAAAATCTGAACAGCTTATGTTGCGTTTCTATAGAGATCTCAGTGTAAGCTGCTATTGCGACCCCCTTTTTTTGCCCACCAGGTCTTAGCACAGGTCACGTGAAAAAGATCAATTGACATTTCAATCTTAAGTGTTCTGCTGCTCATTTTTAATTTGCCTGTGTTTAAATGTGCAAAAGAGGTACTTGTTTGTAGCTGCAAAGCCTTGCCAGTGGCAGTACCACAGTGAGGTTCTGACAGATCAGAGTCCTGAGGACGTGTGCTTCAACACCATCAGAGAGAAACTACTGCAGAATCTCCCTAAGGAGGTGCCGTACACTATGAAACAGGTGGGTTATGGTGATTTTTGAACTAACTGTCAGTATACACTGCCATTCATAGTCATCATGTTTCCCAGATTTTTTACTTTTATTAAACAAGGATTCAGACATTAAAGACTGTTATAAAAATGGAACAAAATTTTACAGTTTTAAATAAAATAAATGTTTTTATGTTGAACATAATAATTATTATAGAATCCTAACACATTTTGTTTGCCCAAATATATTCATCATTGTAACTTTTTGACATTGATAAGAAATAAGATGTTTATTTTAAGATGTCCTTGTTAAAAAATCTTCCATGTATTTACAATTAATTATGCACATTTACATGCAACTAACCCTAAATGTAACCTGCATTTTAACCACAACGCTGAAAGTTGAGCTCTGATTGTAATGCTAAGTGAATAATATGTGATTAACATTAATTATATTGTAGCTCTTATCAGAAATTAATATTGTGACGACATATCAGTGTTTTAGTTTTTAATGTGTTTATGTCATAAAGACAGCCATGCTTTTATTCATTTCAACTATTTCAAATTTTTTTTTAACTATTTTAACTGAACTATATTTGCAAAATGGTGGCTCAGTGGTTAGTAGTGTCGCCTCACAGCAAGAAGGTCGCTGGTTCGAGTCCCGACTGGGCCAGTTGGCATTTCTGTGTGCAGTTTGCATGTTCTCCCCCGTGGGATTGTTTTGGACAGTCCAAAGACATGCGCTTTAGGTGAATTGAATAAACTAAATTAGCTGTAGTGTATGTGCATGAATGTGAAAGTGTATGGGTGTTTCCCAGTACTGGTTTTGCAATTGGAAGGGCATCCGCTGTGTAAAACATATGCTGGTGGTTCATTCCGCTATGACAACCCCTGATGAATAAAGGGACTAAGCTGAAGGAAAATTAATGAGTAAACTTAACTACCTTTTAACCATAACTAATTTTTTACTCCTCCTTATTGTACTGTCCTCTTCTAAAAACACTTTTCTGAATGCACAAATGCTCAGGAGAATTTTCCAAACCTTTGAAACTGCTTCAGTATATATTTTATCCCTGTATGACTCTTGTTCTGTTATTATCATTGGGACTTTCTGTACAAAAATAAATCACTTTATGTATTCTTAAATGTTATGGTGTTTCACTTATGATCTCTTCTTTTTGTTTTGTTTTTTCAGGAAATTGAAATCTGGAAAGAATCTGAGGATGGGGTGCTCGACATAGCCATCAAACTCTATGTGCAAAAGGAAACCCATATGGTGAGCTCTCTGTTTTATAATGCTCGTCTCTCCTATTTATATCCTAAGGAAACATTTGTTTATTTCACTATAAAATAAAGCCATATTTTTCTTTCTACAGAAAATGGTTATCGGTCCTGGAGGTCAGCTGATAACCAGAATAACCCAGGAAGCTGGAAATGATCTGATGAAGATTTTCTTGTGTGATGTGCGCTTAAAAATCTCTGTGAAGTTGAGGAAGTGATGTTAACTCTTCAGATGATGCAGGTCAGAGCCTGATGCAGACAGAAGGACACAGAAACCTAAAAAAAAGTTATTTAAGAGTGAAGAAATGGACAACAACTCAAAATTTGCTGTATTTTGAGTAATACTTTTGGCTGATGTCAACAGAATGTTTTGAAGGAAATTAACGTTTAGCACATAACATGGTTTTCTTTATAATTTTAGTTGCAAGACTGTCAATGGTTTTATTAACAATACTGTAATACCATCTGCCTATGCAGTTTTATATCTCATTGCTTTTGATTGTCAATAGTTCCGAAATCATGTAGTTCTGCACAGTGAGCACTGCCTCACTTTCTTCCTCTCTCTCTTAAATTTTTTTTCATCATTAGTATTCATTGTCTTCAGTGGTCAGGCTTTTATCTGCTACTGGGGCCTGCTGTTATATTGAATGTCATGCTTAATATTATTACACTGACCTGAAATAGGTCGAATGCAGGCCCGACCCCAGCTCTAATATGCAAGTTAGTTCAAAGGACTGTCAGACAGAAAGCTAAGATGTTGTCTGTTGTTTGCTGAATCCTGCTCAACTGTGACTACTCGCTGCTTACTAAAACGGAGACCTCCAGATAGTATGTACAGTAATTGTCTTTAATAATATTTTCTTTACTTGCGTTAATTATTGCATCACTTTAAGACAGTAGTAAACGTTCTGAGTAATAAAGTCAAATTAGATAAAGTTGTCATGATGCTGGTGGACTGTGTATCGTGGAAAAGGTATGGGTACTTTATCTACAGACAGCAGAAGATTTTGTGATAATCAGACACATACAGATCAACTCGCATAGTCACTGAGCTGAAGCGTTTACTGTAAATCTAATTTGCTTGCTTTATGGTAAACTGTTGCTTAAACATTTGAAGTCGGCACAACTATAAAACATTATTATTATTATTATTAAGCTTATTGAATATATTTTAAAATGTCATTTATTCCTGAATTTTCAGCAACATTACTCTTCAGTCTTCAGTGTGAAATCATTCTTATATGCTTTTTTGGAAACATTTCGTATTATTACAGTTATACTGTTTAATATTTTATTACTTTTTGGAAGCTATGTTGTTTTTCCTCAACTTTTTTGATGAATTTAAAAAGTTAAATGTCTTAATTCTTTACTGTCACTTTTGAGCAATGTAATGCATCAGTTAAAGAAAGTCATATATTTTTTAAAGGAATTAAATTTAAGTTATGCTAAGTCAAAATGTTTGAGCAATAGTTTGTGTAGGTTTTTTTGTTAATTACATAAGTCTTTAAATGATAATAAATGTAGACTTTTTATACTTTTTGTTCTGTCAGTTTTTATGAAAAATGTGGAAAAAGCAATTTAAAGTTCCACCACCTAGAGGGTTAGATAACCTTTCTAATGCAGCAAAGTACAATTCAGCTAACCCACTGCTAAAGTGGGCTTTAAAATGGTGATCAGATGCATTTATTTCCCTTTTCTGCACAGAACTCCATAATGAATCATACACTTAAACCTAGAGCTGACCTGAAGCAATGAGAGAGCCCTCGTTCTTTCTCTTTTTCCTTACTGGCCTTTAATCTTATTTCGTTTGGCTGCAACAGTTAATTCTGAGTTCATTAAAGATTTTCATTCATCTTGTCTTTGGCTCACAAATAAGCATCTTGAGCAACCTTTGTGGACCTTTTGTGTAAAAGTGATGATCAAAAGTATAAACAAAATTGTAGTTAATGAATTGAAACAAGCAGAATAATTTCATATTCAGTGGCATTTATTAAAAGTATACAAAAATAACACATTTAGAGGCTATAAGTACTTTAGATTAGTTAAATACATTTGATTTTGTTAGTTCATCAGAAGTTTTCTTTTTCAGTTGAGATGTTCTTCGTCCTCTCACATCCAGATGATTGTTGAGAAAAGGCAACAGAACCCTTACCATTACTAAACTCAGTAATGGTAACGGTTTCGCCACCTCTCTCTGTCACAGCGTTCGTGTTTGTCCACAGGAAACTGTCAGAGGCTTGTTGACCCCCTGGATAGTACATCATCTATACTGTAGTGTCTCAATAATGAACTTACAGTATACGATGATATCCTGTCAAGAGAGCAAGATTGGTACAATCGAGACTTTTCTTTGTTGACAATGAATCAAATAACATTCATAACAGAAAAAAGGCATTTAAAATCATATTTGACCACTGTCAGAAGTTTCAGAAATGTCCGTATTAGTGATCAGTATAGTCTAAATTGAAGAAGTAGTTTCTTCCTGAAGAAGTTTTCTCCTGAATTCTTCACAGAATCACGTGGGACTCTTCATCAGATGAGGAAGAGCATCTGCCGTCCCGTAGTTCATAGCCACCACACTCACCTTTAGATGTGCGTCTTCAGTCGTCCCGCAGGAAGTGTTGAAGAGCGGTTTAATTGCCTTCATCTGTCACCTTTACGCGTCTTCTCACTTTTGTTTTCACATGTCTGTTGTCTCCATGCTGTGAAGTGATCGTAAACGTTGCCTCCTCGCTCGTGAGTTTTAATGCTCGCTGCTCATTTGCATATGATGACACTCAAAGGCTGTGCCGTCCTTATCATGTATGTGTCCTTCGGCCCACTGACCAATCAGATTCATTCCCTGTATCAGACCCTGAACAGCACCAGGACTCGCACTTACGCAAGTGTGTGTGTGACTCCACACCCAAACTCACCCACCCTCCAAAACACTTGAAATTCTACCAGTAAATATCCCCCACCCAACAAACATATATGTGTATTACCTTAAAGCATTCACTTAGTTTTCAAACATTTTACAGTTTATATAAAATGATGGTTGGAGTATGTTTTTCAAGACATTATTTTAGTCTTCCTGCCTCTTAAATGTCAAGTTTAAAACAGTGCATGAACATAGTTTGTACACCAGTTATATACACCATCATATTACAGTAAAATAAATAATTCTGAAATTAAATATACTATATAAAATTGCAAAAGACATTTAAAAAAAGGAAAAATGTGTTTGTGTTAAATATTTATTATAAACGCTAAAAAGTTCTAAATTTATAATGTTTGTTTGTCAATTTATTATTAAATAGATTTTATGATTTTACAAATTGTCTTCTACACATAGTTGCCAGCTTTATAGATTACACTGTAAAAAACATGTTTATTAACAGCTTTTGTATGTTGTGATTCACAAGTGTTTTCTGTTTATTTATGGCTGTGAATTGCATTATTGAATGTAGATCTCTGGTCTGTTGAGTTTTGATGTTGAAAAATCAACTCTACAGTTTAGCAAAGTCATATTTGATATGTATAAGAAATTATAGAGAAATAAGTCTGTAAAATAACACAAAATGTACTGCCGGTTTATTACAAAGTTTTTGTAGCACAATATACAACCCCAACGCAGACAATAAATCAGTTTAAACTATTAAAAATGTTAATAAAAGTCACCTTTGCAACTTTTCACGGTTAAAAGTTGTTGGAAAAATATCAAGGTCCCATAAAGTTTTATTAAAAGCTTAAATAAATAGAGAAAATAAAAACATGAATCACAAAATACAGCAAATCCATACATTATAGATTTTTTTTTCTTTTTTACAGTATACACTAGTCAAAATATTCTTTCTACTTCAAAATTTAACATGCAATTGTTTAGCCATTTTTTCTGGTGATTAATTATATTTATAAATGTTATATATAATACATTGTGGATCATAAAATGCAATATTTGATCTATCAGATTTGCTTGTTTGGCTTTACATTAGATTAGTCAGTAACCAAAGGTGATTAAATAATTGTGATTAACATACATAATATTAGATTTAATTTGTTTTACAATGTAATGCCTTTTACAGAAAATTGAAATGCCTTATTCTATCTTATCCTTTTGTGTCTTTATAATGTAAAGTTGCCTCACTTATGTTATTAAAGTGTAAATAAAAAAGAGTTTTGTAAAAATACTTCAATATATATTTTACCGTTCTTTGATCAAAGTCCATTAATGCAATTTTAAAAGCATACATTAACAGGCAAAATAAAAACTTGAATCACAAAATACAGATATTTTTTTACAGTGGACACCTGCCAAAATACTGCTTTATTGGTTTTACGTTAGATTAGTCAGTAACCAAGGACAAAATATCGTTACCAAAAAATAATTTAGGATCATAAGTAGTACACACCTATGAAAATGCATCTGCAAAAAAGATAAAACACAATTGTGATTAACACGCACAATATTAGATTTATTTGTTTTACAATGTAATGCCTTTTGCAGAAAACTGAAATGCCTTATTCTATCTTATCCTAATGATATCCTAATTATGTGAGATGACCTCACTCATGTTAATAAGTGTAAAAAAAACAAACAAGCTTGTTTTGTAAAAATACACCAATATACAGTGTATTTTAATAGGAAGCTATACAATATTATATTTGTGCATATACACTAGATTAGTCAGTACTGAAGCCAGATCTGGGGCTTATCTAACAAAATAATTTACATTAGCGGGCCAAAAACTAGTTCAACCAAATTTATATGTTCTAGAAAAATATTAAATACAAATTTTAAAAAAGAGGAAAAGAGAATCAAGAGAAGCAAAACAATGTAAAAAATTTTGTTGAAAATTTTAAAAATTTTAAGGCTGATATTTGTTTTGCAATATTTTGAATTTAATTGTATTATCTTTTAATTTCTGAATATGTTTGGTGAAATAATATTTTAATAAATATATCTGTTTAATGTGTTTTGTTTAAATGCACCAAAATACATTGCCTATATTCATAAAGAAATGGATAAAAATGTTCATTTTCAAAATGGAGTGTACTTAATAATGCTGAGCACGGTATGTTGTCCATTTTGCTGAGAAATTGATACAAATATTAATGTTCTCATTTGTTGTACACCCGTCTGAAGATTGCATATTGATGGATTACAGTGTTCAGAATTACTATAGTGAGTCAGCTCTGGGTGTCTGTTCTCAAAGCCCGGTGTGAGCTGTGAATAATGAACCTGAGCTCCTCATCTGGATGTGAAAGGTCTATTGGAGACAGACTCCAGTTAGGGTGGGACAGGGGGTTGTTTGTGGCTGCTCGGGTCACATTAACAGATAGCAGGGAGATTGTGGCCTATCTGAGGGACACCAGCATTTAGCAAGCCCCTGGCACCTTATCTTCCTCTCAAATAAATGGACATTTCTGCTAATCTGTGATGATTTTTCAGAAAAGAGTCACGGTGGCCAGCTAGACATGAGGAGAGCTGGAAACCGCCCTCCAGAGCTCTTAAAAAAATCCAATTTTCACCTGATCTGACTGATTCAGGATCATTATAACTCTTTTTGGGTGCTGTTCAGTTGCTGGAGGAGAGTCCTGCTGTGTCAGCTATATATAGAAAAAAACACTTAATGATGTTTAGTAGTGATTTGCTCTTTGTTTGGTTTACTGTAAAATGAAGCGTGATTGTAAATGCATTAAGAAGCATTAATGATTAAAGGTTCAGAGCAAACACAACATTAGAGTTCTTCAGTCTTTTTTTTTTCTGGCCAATGGTGTCTTGGTGAATAGATAGCGACCGTGCAGTGTTTTTGCATTTAAAATTGAGTGCTAAACTTTAAGTCTGCATGTGTTTGAGCTTTTGATTGGTTTACGTGGATTAATAATATGCATGCTTTATACATTCATTAAAGTGGAATGTTTTTTTTTTTCATTATTATATTTTTTATCTCCTCCCTGGTTTCTAATCTAGTGGTTTCCACTGTAAAAAATATACACGGCAACAAAGGTTTATCAAAAGTCACAACATCACAAGTTTTTCTTACTTTAACTTAATTTAATAAGTTGATGAAGTTTCAAATATATCATATTTTTGTAAGTTATACAAACGTTGACTATATATTTTGAGTAATTTTAATTGATGTAAGTTGAAATGGCTCACTTAAATAGTACATTTTAATTTGATTCAGCAAATTTATTATATCAGTGGGTAGCACAATCGCCTCACAGCAAGAAGGTCGCTGGTTCGAGCCTCGGCTATGTCGGTTGGCATTTCTGTGTGGAGTTTGTATTTTCTCCCCGAGTTAGCGTGGGTTTCCTCCAGGTTTCCCCCACAGCCCAAAGACGTGGTATAGGTGAATTGGGTAAGCTAAATTGGCCGTAAGTTGACCGTTCATTCCGCTGCTGCGACCTCACACTCTCAGAAATAAAGGTACAGGAGCTGTCACTGGGGCAGTACCTTTTCAAAAGGTACATATTTGCACCTGAAGGGTCCATAATGTTACCTCAAAGATACTTTTTTAGGTACATTTGGGCACTGATATGCACCTTTGAGGTACCACTGTGGACTCTTTACAAATATGTACCTTTTGAAAAGGTACTGCCCCAGTGACAGCTCCTGTACCTTAATTTCTGAGAGTGCAGATGGGACTAAACCAACAAGTATAACAATAAATAAATTAATTAAATTTATTATAGTGTAATAAGCCTGTCATGTCATTGTTACATGTAGGTTATTTATGGCTTTTTGAGAAACTGCTTTTGTTTCATTTTTCTTTCATATTCTTTAGATAAACTAGTGTTCTAAATGTACATAGATTATCAGTAGTTTCATAATTGTTTTGGTATATATGCAGTACATTTGTTGTGACAAAGTGGTGTGGTGACCTGGCTGAAGGGTTTTTAGGTTATTTTACGTGTTATTTTCTTATAGCACATTCATTTTCTTATAGCACATTTCAGGGTAAAGCTGGAGTTTTGCCTTTACATATTTTGCAGAGGTTTTAAGTTAGTTACACAGATTCTGCGTGGTTTGGGATTGGGGTAATGACTAATGTTTGCAATAAAGACATGGCTTTGAAAATACATCTAAAAATTAAAGAAGAGTGTCCGACTCCACACCACGACTAAAAAAAGACACAGAAATTATGAATTAATAATTCCAAATTAATGTTCTCAAGCTATTGAACAATAGAACCACTGACAGCCAATCAGAATCCATCCTGGTTTAGCTCAAGCATTAAAAGTGGCAACTTGGTGATCTATTTGTTTCCGTTTGTTTTACTTTCTTTAGTTTTTTCCTCTCTTTTAAATTTTTTTTTTAACATTTTTATTTTTTGTTAAAATAATGAAAATTAACTAATAATTGAATTGAAAGTGTCACCAACAATAAACAGGCCATTATTGTGCATTGTTGTCAATGCTGTTATACCCGTTCTTATAGTTTTCTTTTTAGTAGTGAATGGGCTTTAGGGCTGATATCGTCAAATTTGCTTAAATGCATGTTTTCGCTATTTTCCTTTGTTGTTATTATGTTTGCCACACTGTTTGACAGCCTAAACACATTCAAAACCGATATAAAAATGCACGTAAGTTGCCACAAAAGTGCATCCAGGCTGACTCTGCTTAGCTCTCAGTAACAGAACAGCCTCAGCACATGAGCTGAAAGCAGATTTGAATGTTGAAAAGTGGAAAATCTCTACAGAACATGGAACTTTGACAGTTTTGAGAGAGTAGCATTAAGACTTCCTGCAGTAATGAGGGGACAAACTGCTGGGGTGATTAACACCTATATGCGCGTCTCTATGGGTTTGGAGGAAGTGTCAGGGAAGCCTTGGCCTCTAAAGAAAGACAGATCCCCCCCCTAACTCCTCTTAATGTTGTTTCTACACACCTTTGCGGGCTGGCTGGAGACAAAAGACAGATCAAAGAGGAGACTCATGTTTTGACAGAAGTGCACATACACACCTCTGGCCTCCTTTGAAGCGATGGAAGAAGGTGGAAGCCTAAAGCAAGTCAGTTTGTGGCTTCAGTCTGGTGGACATGTATCTCCCGGAGGAACGTCCTGTGCTGGACTTACCCTACCAGATGAGTCATTTGGCTAATAACTATGGATTTTATCCACAAGGTAGGAGTTTCACATTCTTTACAGATGTCAGATTTAAAATGAGTTGAAACAACACAATTCTTGAGTTTTTTTGTCAACAACATTATTCTTTTATGTTCATTCCACTTAAATTTGTTAGGTCAACTTAATCATTTTATGTTGGAAGTACATGAATAAATTCTGTGGAATTGTTGTGAAATTGTAATCCTAATGTTATTTTTAATTGTAATATTCTCTAATTGTGTTCTAAAACATTTCTAAAATTCTGGAGAAATTGTAAATACTACTAATATGAAATAAGCTTAGCTGTTTTATGTCCAATTAATAAGTTAACTTAATTGATTTGCATTGGGACAACATGAATGTAGAACCCAGCATTTATTACGGTGAATACTGTTGTGAATGTAACTTTGAAATTATTTTCAAATCATTCATATGAAGTATTTTTACCTGTAAATCACAGATAATGCTGCTGTTGTGTTTAATAGTAAAATGTAGATGAAATTAAAATATACAGAAAAATTATATTAATTGTGTATAATTTTGAAAAACAGTGGGGACAATTTTCTTTCCCATAAGGTCCCGATTGTAACAGTTTTTTTTTTTGATTGTATGCATTAGATTGCCGGACTCAGTACAGCAGGATGAACAGTGCTGAAGCTGAACTGACTTCACTGCCAGTTCATGTGTCACTGCAAGATCGAGAGCTGTGGGACAAATTCAGCAGTATCGGCACAGAGATGCTCATTACCAAATCTGGCAGGTACTGTATGCACATACGCCTGTGTCAAGAGTCAAAATTGACTAAAAATAGTGTACTTGTTTAGGTCACTTGTTCACTTGCTTGTTAGTGATATAACAAATGTACACTTCCTGGCCAAAAAGTCCATTTTATGATTGGATCTTTTCAGCAGTGATTAATATGTTTCTTTAAAAAAGAGGGGTTGTTTTAGTGATGCCACAAAAAAAACAATGTTTGAAGAAAACTATTTTTGTAAAATGTGTGAATTTAGTAAATTGTTCGTTTGAATGTCATTCATTCATTTATTCATTTTCCTTTGGCTTAGTCCCTTTATTCATCAGGGGTCACCACAGCGGAATGAACCGGCAACTTATCTAGCATATGTTTCACACTGCGGATGTCCTTCCAGCTGCAACCCAGTACTGGGAAACACCCAATACTAACTCATTCACACACATACACTACGCACAATTTAGCTTATTCAATTCTATTTGAATATAAAATATATGAAAATGTAAATGCTTGAATAGTAAAAAGGATTGAATGAAATATTAGTGTGCAAATATGTATTTATTTATAAGCCGTATATACTGGAATTGTGGGTCACACTTTACAGTATATTGATAGTCCGTTTGTTAAATTTAAGTTACATGCCAACTAATTCTCACTAGATTAAAAGTAGACTGTTAGGGTTAGTGTAAGTTGACATGTACACTCAAAAAAATAACTCATTGGATGAACTCAATTTAATTGAGGGCAGGATTTCCATCCAAACAATTTGTCTAGCACCCACTAAAAATATATACATATATTTATTCAATTAAATGTAATTGAATTGATCCAACATGATTTTATTAAATAAAAGTTTAAATATGTTTGTATTTTTTACTTAAACTCAAAAGTCTGATTATGTGTCGTCCATTTCGAAGTCTCTTAGTTTTATTTGAAGTTATCAAAAGAGCCATTTTTTAAGCATATTTCATATTTTTAAGCAGAATTTACATCTGCAGTTGATTGATCTCAGATCTCATTTTGGGACAGTTATTGCTCACTGAGCAAAGCAACAAACTGCATTGCTGCTAATGCCTACACCCAAAGCATGGGTGCTTCTGCAAGGAGGTAATCTCAAAACATTATGTGAAAATCTTCTAAATCTTCAAACTAATGTAAAGATTAAACTCTAACAAGTCTTTCTATTAACTTTAAACACCTAAGATTACTTTTATTGTCAATATTTTAATTCTCTTAATTTAATCCCACACGAAGCATGCTGGGAACTACAAATCCCCTAACCAGGTAGTTGGGCCAACACAATTCCGTCATGTTGTTACAACACAAAACACTTAAGTTAACGTAATGATTTACAAATTTAAGTGGACTGAACTTAAAACAAAGAAATTAGTCAAAGAAATTACAAGAATTGTGTAGTTTCAGCTCATTTTAAACAGGTAGTTTGAACAAGCAGCAGTAATCATTTTTTTTAGTGTACTTGCAAAGTTAAAAGTCAGTTAAATGTCTGTTGAATGTCTGTATCAACAGATATTAAGTAGACAGTCTGCTAATAATTAAATGGACCATTGAAATAAAGTGTTACCGAATTGTGCATTGACTTTATAATTTATTAATGAATGTATCAAAGGAGTTGCTGAGAATCATTCATTTGCTTATTAGTTATAGGCTCATGAACTATTACAAATCACAACGCACATCATGGAGGATGCTGCAAATATGTGATGACTAATTGTTATGGTGTGTTTCTGGTGTGCTTTTTTTTTTCAGACGGATGTTTCCCAGCTGCAAAGTAACAGTGACAGGACTGAATCCAAAAGTCAAGTATGTGGTGATAATGGACATGGTGCCGTTTGATAACCACAAGTACAAGGTACCTCCCCTCCACACACACAGTTCAGCCCCCACAGAAATGTTTGGGGCCTGTAAGATACTAATAAAAAATGCTTTTATTCAACAAAGATGCATTAAATTGATTAAAAGTGACAGTGACATTTCCAATAAAGAAAATATATATTCTCTTTCGAAATTAATGCTGATCTTTGAACATTTCTACTCATCAAAGTTCTACTCATCTACTGCTTTCAATACAGATCATTTTCATTTATTATCTACTGTAATATTCAATATAGTATAATGTGATTTCTAATATAATAAGAAGTATTTCTCGAGCAGTAAGCATGTCTGAAATAATATTAACTCTGAAAACTTTATAGAAATAATAGAATTAGAACAGAAAATGTAATTATGCTGAAAATTCAGTTTCTGTGCATTCATTAATTCATTCATTTTCCTTTGGCTTAGTCCCTTTATTAATCAGGGGTCACCACAGCGGAATGAACGGCCAACTTATCCAGCATATTGTTTACACAGCAAATGCCCTTACAGCTGCAACCCAGTACTGGGAAACATCCATACACACTCATTCACACACATACACTCCGGTCAATTTAGCTTGTTCAATTCACCTGTAGCGCATGTCTTTGGGCTGTTGGGGAAATCGGATTACCCAGAGGAAACCCACATAAACACAGAGAGAACATGAAAACTTCACACAGAATTGCCAACTGACATAGCCAGGGCTCAAACCAGCGACCTATTGCTGTGAGGCGACAGTGCTAACCAGTTTAACGTGTTGCCAGTTTCTGTACTAATTGCTAGAGCTGCACAAAATGTTGCATCAGCTGCTTATATTTATTGGTCTATTTTTTTGATCAGCATAAAACCATCAGTATATTGTCCACAGAATGAAACTGGCCGTTGCAGATGGTTTATTGATTAACTGAATGAAAGCAATTAGTTGGACGTCTCTTAAACACTGCAATGTGTTTTTCTTTGGGTAAAATAATTAAAACTTGCTGAAACAAAACACACTCACACATATATATATTTGTTGTTAGGCTCTGTTAAAATCTTAATCAGAATTGACAAAATTGACATTAAAATACTAGTGTGGGTTCTCTAAAGCGCATTTCAGTAAATATATTCTAAAAAAAAGCTTAAAAAGATAAGTTATAATATATTGATTAGCTTTTGCCATTATCAAATGTTATTGTTGTAATTAATTGCTGAAGCATTTATCACAACATACAGAATTATCACAATATTGACATAAGCTGCAGAAAAGAGGACTTCAACAGGTATTATAATAAAAAAAATGAGTATTCCTTTACTGTATATATTCATTCATTCATTCATTTTCATGTTGGCTTAATCCATTTATTAATCTAGGGTCACCACAGCGGAATGAACCGCCGACTTATCCAGCATGTGTTTTATGCAGCGGATGCCCTTCCAGCTGCAACCCATCACTGGGAAAACATCTATACATTCTCATTCACACACACGCTAGGGCCATTCTATTGCGCATGTCTTTGGACTTTTGGGGGAAACCGGAACACCCGGAGGAAACCCATGCCAACACCGGGAGAACATGCAAACTCCACACAGAAATGCCAACTGACACAGCCAAGGCTTGAACCAGCGACCTTCTTGCTGTGAGGCGATTGTGCTACCCACTGCGCCACCGTGAGGCCCTACTGTATATGTTTAGTGTAAATAAAAGTTTTATTAAACTGAAAAAGGATGACAAAGTACAAAAGGTTACAATTTACGATAAAGTCACACTGGTAACTGAAATATTTATCATATAATCATATCATAGTGAAGTTCATTCATTCATTTTCTCTTCGGTTTAGTCCCTTTATTAATCTGGGGTCGCCACCGCGGATTGAACCGCCAATTTGTACAGCAAATGTTTTACAAAGCGGATGCCCTTCCAGCTGCAACCCATCACTGGGAAACATCTGTACACCCTCATACACTACAGCCAATTTAGCTTATTCAATCCAACGCAAACACGTGGAGAACATGTAAACTCAACACAGAAATGCCAACTGGCCTAGTGGGAATCGAAACAGCGACCTTCTTGCTGTGAGGCGACAGTGCTAACCACTGAGCCACTGTGTCACCCTATAGTTATGTTAATTAATAGTCAAGTTAATAAAAAATACAACTTAGTTTTATTAATTTTTAACTCTCTTTAATAACATGATTACAAATTTAGATTTTTTTGTTAGGTATTAACCAAGTACTTAACATCACACTGACTTTAGTTAAGTTAGCTGATGTTAATAAATGAAACCTTACTGCAGAATTAATTAACAAAATGACAGTAAATAGTCACAGAATTTTCAATGTCGCTAGTCAAATTAAAATGTTTTGGAAAATAAAAAACCAGTAAGTCTTCAAACATTCTGTGAGGAACATCACAGCCAACACAACAAACCGAAAATTCCCATCAAACACTCCTCTATAGGCTTAAATGGTAAATAATTATTCTCTGTATTTGACATGTTCACGATGTTCATTATCATGATATACTGAATTATTGAACATCAGCATATGTCTGTATATTAAGGATTAGTCTTCATGAGATGCTCTTCTGTTGTTGCAGTGGAATAAGGATTGTTGGGAAGTGAATGGTTCATCTGATCCACACCTGCCAAACCGCTTCTTCATCCATCCAGACTCTCCTGCTCCCGGACAGAAATGGATGCAGTATCCAATCTCCTTCCACAAGCTCAAATTGACCAACAACACACTCAACTCCAATGGCCTGGTGAGATTTTACAAATGGGGAATATACTGTGTGCATGCTAGTCAAACGTTTGGAAACAATAACAATTGTTCAGATTTTAAATGAAGTCAATTAATTTCATCAAGGCTGCATTTATTTAATCAAGAATACAGTAAAAACTGTTCTCTTGTGAAATATTTCTATGCCGTTTTAAATACCTGGTATCTTCATGTTGCTCTATTTTGATCAGTCATTAAGGGTGTAGAATCCCTAGTAATTATTCGTACAATTTTAAGTGCTGCAAATGTTTGTTCTTCATTCATAGTATTGTAAAAACTGTTACATGTTTTACTTTTGGGTGCCACGGTGGCCTAGTGGTTAGCACGTTCGCCTCACAGCAAGAAGGTCGCTGGTTCGAGCCTCGGCTGGGTCAGTTGGCATTTCTGTGTGGAGTTTGCATGTTCTCCCCGTGTTTGTGTGGGTTTCCTCCGGGTGCTCTGGTTTCCCGCACAAGTCCAAAGATATGCATACAGGTGTATTGGGTAGGCTAAATTGTCCGTAGTGTATGTTAGTGAGTGAGAATGTATGGATGTTTCCCAGAGATGGGTTGCGGCTGGAAGGGCATCTGCTGCGTAAAACAAATGCTGGATAAGTTGGCAGATCATTCCGCTGTGGCGACCCCGGATTATTAAAGGGACTAAGCCGACAAGAAAATGAATGAATGAATGTTTTACTTTTAGGATTCTTTGATTAAAAAAGAAAGTTTATAATAATAATAATAATAATAATAATAATAATAATAATAATAATAATAATAATAATAATAATAGCTTTTATTTGCAATATTTCAATGTAAATCCTTTAATGTAAAAAAACAAGTGAAATTTGAAACTACATCCAATGAGATAATAATAATATTGTAATATTTCACAATTTACCAGTTTTTACTTCTCAAATAAATGCAGCAGAATGGGATTCTATTAAAACAAATCTTGCTCTTTCCAAACTTTTGACTTTTTTTTTTATTTTTTAGTTGTTATAATATTACATTATATATATAATATATTGCTGTGCTTTCAACCTATATATTTTATTTCTCTTTATTAGGTGGTTCTTCACTCCATGCACAAATACCAGCCCCGTCTACACATAGTCCAGTCTCCAGACCCCTATACTCCTCACAACCCTGGTGCTTACCTGCGCTTCACCTTTCCTGAAGCTGCTTTCATAGCCGTCACAGCCTACCAGAATCAGGAGGTGATGTCACATGTTTATTTACATCTGATCAATATTGGTGATCTTCAGCACTCATGAAACTACTTATAAGAGCTGGCCTACAAAAATTCTTTTCATTAGCTCTCCACTGCCATCTGGTGGCTCAAATTCATAAGGGGAAAGAGCTTAAATAGTGTTCCAAATGAAGCACTGATATACTAAATACTCATGCGCTCAACAGTCTAGTGTATGAACTTTAAAAGATTGTTTTGTCATTATTAATCAGTGTTTAAAACTTTATTAAAGTTGCTTTCAGTTGAGGCTATGAAGTGTTCATCATACTTTAGATTATCATGGGCGTCACGGTGCCGCAGTGGGTAGCACAATCGCCTCACAGCAAGAAGGTCACTGGTTCAAGCCTTGGCTGGGTCAGTTGACATTTCTGTGTGGAGTTTTCTTCCCGTGTCGGCGTGGGTTTCCTCCAGGTGCTGCGGTTTCCCCCCAATAGACCATTTTAATGTGGTCGTGTCATTGGCCCATGAACATTTCCTGCTTGTTATCAAACTATTCCATAACTGTAACAAGAGGCAATTCAATCATAACTTGGTGTTAGAATAGCTATCATAACATTATCAATATGTGGGTTTTTTGGGTTTCTGGGAAGCTATAGAAATTAAGAATGTAAAACAGGAAATACATTGGGACCATTGTTTTTGTTTACATCCCTCAAAATGGTCTATAAGTCCAAAAACATGCTATAGGTGAACTGAATAAGCTAAATCTTCCATAGTGTATGTTTGTGAATGGGTGTGTATGGATGTTTTCCAGTGATGGGTTGCAGCTGGAAGGACATCAGCTGCGTAAAACGTGCTGGATAAGTTGGCGGTTCGTTCCGCTGTGGTGAACATAGATTAATAAAGGGACTAAGCCGAAGAGAAAATGAATGAATGAATAAGTGCATCATTCTGCTATTTAATATGCTCTTTTCCTTTGGTAATTTTGGTAATGGGAATACTGTTTATTCTTAAAAACGGCCAGACCTATGCAAACTGGAAGATGACAAACTAAATAATTAACCTTCCAGAATCGGTTGTAAAGTGATTTCCTTAAATTTGGTTGGATTTAAACAGTTTTTACATTTAAAAATATATATATTTGAGCTACAATATTATTAACCCCTTAAGAAATATATTTTTAATTTGCAACAGAACAAACCACTTTTGTCCTTTGACTTGCCTAATTAGCTGAACGTGCTTAGTTAACCTAATTAACCTCTGCACTTTAAGTTTAAGTTAAGTTGTGTACTGTCAAAAGACTGCACTGGCAAAGACTAAACAAATAAGGAAAACTATTATTTAAAATTTGTTTCATTATTTTTCTGTTAAACAGCATTTAGGACATATTTGAAAAGTCAAAATCAATTTAAGAATTTTGTTGCCACAATATCTGCCAACGCTTTTTTTTTTTTTTTTTTTTTTTTTGATGGTCCAAGAAGATACATTCAACTGAGTATAACTTTGCAAAGATGTCAACTTATTTTACTAATCCTAATCTAACTGTCTACTAATACTGTACTGCAAGATAGTTGACATGAAGTTGAAGAGCTACTTAGGGTCAAAAAAGGAGACCATCAAAAGAATGTGTTATTTAAAAAGTTTAAAGAAATAAAATACATAGTAACAGCAGCATATTCATATATAAGTATATAAACCCATAATTGTGTGACATTTAAAAAAAAATCAAAAACATCAGCAGAATTCCTCCTGATTTATCATTTTATTAGTCCATTTTTTAGGATGTAGTGATTTTGTATTTGGTTGTTTTGTTTGTTTGTTTTTTTGCAGATGAAATTGAAGTGGTTTTAACCCTTTATTTCTCCACACAGATCACAAAACTCAAGATTGACAACAACCCTTTTGCCAAAGGCTTTCGTGACAATGGACTGAACAGGAAGAGGTGAGAGACCCTTCATTTTTAAAAAACAAAGAAAAAGTGGTAACACTTTATACCTACACACTATGAATCATCTATTAAGCATCAGCAAATAGTGAATTTATTATTTAGTAAGCATTAACTCTACATTAATAGACGTTAGTAAGCAGTTTGTAACTGCAGATACAAATGCTCTATTCTTTACTTCTAAGCACATCTAAATGTGCTTAATAAATGTACTTTCATACTGTTACTGATTAATTTTTCATGACTAAATTAAGTGTCACTTTATTTACAAATCATATGTATTTAAGAGTAGTTGAGGTTTTTTAAGATCATTCAGAATGAGTTAGTAAATAATTCATAAACTATTCAGATTCACATTTATATTATTATTCAGGCATATACTAATAGTTAATTGTTAATTAAACAACAGCAATGTAGTAATTTAACAATGTGTTATGATACAACATTTCAATGTTATTTAGCGATGTTTAAACTTCACAGTCGTTTTATTTTAGTTAAGATCGCAAAGATTTAGTTTTCATTTGATACAGTTTCATTTGTGTATCTTCAAATAAATTGAAATAAATAAACCATTAATTTTCTTTTTTCCTGTTAAGAATAGAAGAGCCTTTAATTGTCATTTATGAGGGATTTAAAAAACATAAATAGTCCTCACTAGATTAGGTCCAAAAACTGTATGAAGCTGACTTAATAAAGCATTTATTAACATACTAAGTAACTATTAATATGTGCCTGAATAATGAGAACTAGAAATGTTAATTTCAAAAGTGTATTAGTCCTTTACTCACTCATTCTGAATAATCTTTAAAAACCAGCATCTTCTCTTATATGTATATATATATTATTGTGTAACCTTAATATTTCTTCTCTTTAGGTTTAGAGACAAAGAGACCCAAGTGATGCAGGATTCAGATGGACAGGTCAAACAGGATTTGACAGCAAATGAGTGTGGTATAATTTCCAGTGATTTTAAAAAATAAAATATAAATATATATATATATATATATATATATATATATATATATATATATATACAGTATGTCACAAAACTGAGTACACGCCTCAAATTTCCGCAAATATTTATTTATATCTTTTCATAGGACAACACTGCAGAAATGACTCTTTGACACAATGAAAAGGAGTCAGTGTAAAGTTTGTTTAGCAGTGTAAATTTAGTGTCCCCTCATAATAATTAAAGATACAGCCAATAATAGCTGAACCCCTGATTTTTTTTAGCTTTGCATAACAAGTACAGGAGTTGCTTGTTATTTCTTTTGCATTGAATGGTTCCCAGCAGAGGGCAGTAGAGGGCGTTTTTCAACCATAATCAAGAGGGTCACCTTGATTTTCTCAATTTTAAGCACTTAATTCTTTTTGCTTGTTTGTTTAATTTAACAGGTTCCTTGAAATAATTTCGCATAGCAACAAGGCCATCCAATTCTTTAATGTTGTCGGTACCGTTATTTCAATTTTTTTTTATTAGGTTTTCATTTTAGAATTATCCTTTCATGCTGTTGCTATCACTACCCAGAATAAACACTACCCTCCCTCAGCAGCCTATAACTTCCCATTGAACAAAACTAAAACATGATTAATAAGAAAAAAAAATTGTTAAAGAAAATTAAAAAAGAAAAGATAAATGTTGTTCATTTATTATTGCTCAGCTTGAGAATCAAGACAGTTAGCCAGCAGATAATCTAAAAAGGGGCGCCACGCCTTGTCAAAGGGCTTTAAGAACCAGTAAGTGATAGTCTAATCTTTTCCAATTTAATGCAAGTAAACTCTTCGTTTATCCATGTATCAAAAGAGTGTGGAAAGATGTATTTCCACTTGGTAACTTATGTTGTTGCTAAATAGTTGCACGAAAATGAAAATGACCTCATGATTTACTCTCTTCGTGTGGTTTTTAACCTTTGTGAGTTTCTTTCTTCTGTTGAACAAAAACGAAGATATTTTGAAGAATGCTGGTAGCTGGCACAAATTGAGGGGGAAAATGCTATGGAAGTCAATGGGTAGCAGCTGCCGGCACTTTTCTAAATATCTTTAGTTTGTGTTCTGTTTGTGCTCAGCAGAAGAAAAAAAACTCAAATAGGTTTTACACAAGTGAAGGTTGAGTAAATGATGACAGAATTTTCAGTTTTGGGTGAACTAACTCTTTAAGGTCCAATATGCTTACAGTGGCAGCACCTAATATGTGGAACAAACTGCCATCTACTTGACCAGCTTCCTCTTTTCAGCTTTTTTAAATCAAATGCTTAAGACGTTTCTTCCTAATATAGCTTATGGTCTGGAGGTAAAGGGATAGTTCTCCCAAAAATCAAAATGTGCTCACTATTTACACACCCTTTCTTTCTTCTGCTGCACACAAAAGAATGTATCATGAAGTAAGCTGAACACTTGTAAGCATTGACGTCTATGTATTCAAAAACACATACTATGGGAGTTAATGGTTACAGGTTTTTAGTTTTTTCAAAAATAAAACTTTGGACAAAGTAAACGGTGAGCACATGATGATAAGAGTTTTCAGAATTATGTTGTCTGTTTCTGTTTAGACTTTTTTTGTCTTTGTCAGCACCTTTGTCCGACACTTACATTATTACATGTGCTATATAAATCATTATATTAAAGTCATTTGTGTCCATTTGATTAACTATTTTCGTTTGTCTAATGTGGACTAGCAGCTGGAATGTCCCAGATGGATGAGGATGTAGACGTGAGCGTTTCCAGCTCTGCTGACTGCAGTGATGCCCAGAACTCTTCGTCTGTCAGCCTCAAGCCTTTCATATCAGCCTTCACAAACCCCAGCAGTGCTGGAGGAGCAGCAGCCCACCAAAGCCACACTCTTCTTAGCCTCAGTAACAGACATTTCAGCAGGTCAGTCTACCTCACACTAGGCCATGCAGAAAAAAACACACTCTGTAATCAGACTTGTTGTGCTCTCCCAACTAATGTATTACATGCTTCGGTCTCAACATAGTTCAAAAAGTACAAAAATGTTCTGCGTCTACAAATATTTAATAAGAAAGGAATGAAAACTAGTGCAGACGTTTTCAAAAATGTACTTTCAAATAAGTTTTATAAACTAATTGCGAGAGGAGAAGGTGATATGATTGATCACGGCTGGCCCTTTCATCCGTAATAAGTAATAATCCAATCAGATTGACCCAAGTTTACAATAAATAGACAGATTTCACTCTACTGCCTTATCTTCATTTTTTAGGAAAGGCCCCTTGCACCACCATCTCCTCCATTTCTTCCCTTTACCAGGGGGAGCTCTCGAGACCTACCTGATCTCTGACCCCCTAATACTTATTGACCAGGCGGGAGCCTTGCGCTCAATTATCTCAGAGCTTAGGGTTCGCTCCAGAGACAGCATGCCAAATCTGCTATTAACGCCAAATGAAATAATGTTTTTATTGATTTTTTACTATCACTTTGTGTTTATCAAATAGACCTGAACAGTAAAATGTTTCAAATTTTTCCTCAAAAATAGCAAATAAATATTTCACATTATACATTTAAAATGTATTCAAAGAGACCAAATGCCATTCTAATACTAAAATAAGATTAACAAAAAGCAAACAAAAACAAAGCATAATAATAATGACAACAATTACTGTGTCATTTCCCAGAACCACTTTACCCCTTAAAGCCATAGAGCTTTTATTTTATTTCTGGATTCAAAACAGAAAAGTGAATGATGACAAGCTTGGGTCCATAAAGAGAAGAAAAGTATTCCTGGTAGATTTCTTATAAAACATCTACTACATTCAAACTCCAATAGTGTCATCCTCCGAAGTAAAGTTTCACTTTTCACCTCAGTCCCAGAGAATCCAGCCTCCATAGCGTCTGTGCGGCTATGCCGGTGTCCCAGCTGTCCACGGGACACGCCAGCTTCAGCAGACTGAACCCTCAGGAGAACCTTCACAACAGCAGACCCAGAATCCAGCTCCAGCCTCTCCATCCTTCGCTCCAGTGTCCTGATCTGGAGCTGCGCCTCCCTCTGCCTCCTAAACTGAGCCGCGTGCAGCTGCCTGAAAGTGCCCTGAGGAACCTGGAGATGAGCCCACTGTCCGACTGTGCCATTCCGAGACCCCTCACCAACATCCTCAACAGCTCCCGTTTCAAAGCCTCCACACCCTCAGGGAAGCTCCTCCCAAATCCTCAGCCCGAGCAGTTCCTCCGTGGGTCAGAACGAGAGATTTATCCAGCGGTTCAGGAATTCACTGATCAGCAGTTCACAGTAAACAGTCAGACTGAACACAGACCACATATGAGGCCACTGAGTACTGAGTACTAATGATGTTTGTTTTTAGTCACAAGATTCTTCTAACTGTGCATCACATGACAGATTTGCACCAGGAACTGGCACATTGCAAGTTTGCAAACCAGACTGAAATGAAACCCTTCCTAACCGGAGAATGTAAATATTTATTTCAGCAGCAGAAAGGATGTTGTTGGCAGTTATTGTCCATATTTATGTTCAGTCTGTTACTCGGTGTCTTCCAAACAGGATATATTGCCCCCTGAAGGGCACTTCGCAGGTGATTGGTGTCGCACGCTGCATTCCATTCGGAAGTGCATCCATATAATCCCTTTGAATCGGTCACTCCAGAGGGAGTTTGATGCGTTTTGGGGCACAGGGATAAGCCAGGAACAGATAGCAGTGGCTGTCTATTTTTTCAAAATTTGCATGAACCAGAAGTCACTGATAATTTTCAGTATGTTGATGCTATGTCATTTTGCTCACATGGATAATTGAATATAAATCAGATGATGTCATAACGCTGCTGTGCCTTCAGCCAATCATTGCATTGCTGATCATGATTTCGAGGATGGATAGATCTGTCCTTTATAACACACGCAGCCATCTCACATCAGTTTATCCAGACATTTTAATCTGATTCGTGAACCAAATTAGCTCGGTTATTAAGTTAGATCAGTTATCAAGATTTAAAGATCCAGGATCTGTCAAATCATCTTAGACCATTTACGCGAGGTAACATTACAAATATAATCAAAGTAAGATACCCAGATTTTGGGTAAGTGAAGCATGAGCACACATTGCTTTGCATCTTATAAACACAACCAAGGCTTAAACATACACTGTGGACCACCCCTTTAAAACCATCTTTATTATAACGAAACAGCTATTTCACAGAGGTGATATTTCTGCGTAAGAAAATGGATGTGTGGTGTGAGAATACTGTCAATTGCGTGTTTATAAGCATGAGCCTCGTTGGACTAGTCGTGGGGAAGTTGCATCAATCATTAGAGATATTTTAAATGTTAATCAGATTAACGTATCTGTGTTTAACTCTTGTGAAGTATTGTCAGAAATCCATGTTATTGCTCTCTTTAATGACCGTGTATAGACCCCCAGGACCCTACGTCAATTTGTAAAAGAGTTTTCTGATTTTATTTTTGACTTACTAGTTAATACTGATAAAATACTAATTGTGGGAGATTTCAGCATTCACATGTCTCGTCCTCTAAAGACAATTTTACGAATAACTTACCTGATCTTTCTCTACTTCTCAGTGAACCCACAAATGGAAATGACTTTGATGTGACTATAAAATACTGTCGCCCCTGTCAAATTACAAAAGGCTAGAGGGAATAAAATGACACCATGGTTTAGCAAATCATACTTGCGCTCTCAAAACAGCAACTCGTGCCCTTTAAAGTGGTAAAAACTAAATTAGGTTACAATTTCAGGTATAACATTTCATGTGCTAGGCTGTAGCACTGAATAAACAAAGACATCAGGACAGACGACTTGCATAGACTGAGGCTGCATCTCGCCATTAGTTTTACTTGACCTCAGTGCTGCATTTGACACTATAGATCATGATCAGTAGCTTGAATGGCACCCTGGGCGAACCACCCCATACGCATGAATAAAATGGAACTATTAAAAATATTTATTTATTATAAATAATAATAATACCTTTTATTGTTATTATACAATTATTATTATAAGTAAATAACAGAAATCAATCCTAAAAGGAACTGGAAAACTAATTTTGACAATTCTATAAAAATTAAATTTGTTCTATAGAATTACCCGTGGGTGACATGGTGGCGCAGTAGGTAGTGCTGTTGCCTCACAGCAAAAAGGTCGCTGGTTCGAGCCTCAGCTGGGTCAGTTGTCATTTCTGTGTGGAGTTTGCATGTTCTGCCCGTGGTTGCGTGGGTTTCCTGCGGGTGCTCCGGTTTCCCCCACAGTCCAAAGATATGCGGTACAGGTGAATTGGGTAAGCTAAATTGTCCGTAGTGTATGAGTGTGTATGGATGTTTCCCAGAGATGGGTTGCGGCTGGAAGGGCATCCGCTGCGTAAAACAAATGCTGGATAAGTTGGCAGTTCATTCCACTGTGGCGACCCCGGATTAGTAAAGGGACTAAGCCAAAAAGAAAATGAACGAATGAATGAATTATCCGTTCATCTTAGACTCAAGGCTGAGAATTAATGTTATGAAGTCTCACCTCCCTGCCTCATAATCCATCCTTTCTGCTTCTACTTAGTCAAAATAAAATCATCATCAGAATATATCAACTTCAATTTTGTCACCTAGCGAAACTCGCTGCGAGCCGACACCTCGTGTCATAAGTAACATAAAGGCTGTAACTCTGGTTTCACAGCTCATGAGTGGCGCATATTTTATCAGTGTGCATGTGAACAACCAGTATTCACATCAGGAGGCGCGTGGGAATGGTTCTCTGTGCATATGTATCAGTTTGCGTTCACCAGCATTGTTTCAGTTGCACATGGAGAATGACAAACTTGTGTGTGCAAAAGACACCAAATGTGAATGGTCACTAACGTCTTTATTCTGGCATTACCAGTCTTGGGATTAATACACTTGCATAAAGTAAAACATATCTCAAAGCTTACGATTTAGTTTTTGTTTTGCACTGTTTCCCTGTACA
>CAIGQQ010033553.1:0-28021 GCA_903798035.1 Danio albolineatus
ATTTATTTATTTATTTATTTATTTATTTATTTATTTATTTATTTATTCATTTATGAACAGTTGAGTATTTTTTTTTTCAGGAATCATTGATAAATAGAAAGATCTTAAGGTCAGCATTTATTTGAAAAATAAAACCACTTTTGTAGCATAAAGCTTGGAGTCAGTACCTTTTTTAACTTTTATTTAGCAAGGATGACATATTAATTGATCAAAAATTATGACAAAGACATTTATAACTCTAAAAATCTATATTTCAGATACATGCTGTTCTTTTGAGCGTTCTATTCATCAAGAATAAACAAGATGTTTTCAACATCATAAACATTTTTTTGAACACCAATACAGAAAGTATTGTATGCCTGGAGTAATAATGTTCAACCTTTTTAATGACCAGAATAGAGTTCTTTATACATTAAATAAAATATTTTTTTTTTCTTTGCTGTATTTTGGATCAAATTAATACAAGCTTGGTGAGTAAAAGACACTTCTTAAAAATATTATTCTAAAATGTTTTATATACTGTGACTACAGAAAATATTCAGACCCCCTTAATATTTTAATATTTTCACTCTTTGTTATGTTGCAGCTTTTTGCAAAAATAATTTAAGATATTTTTTTTTCCTCATTAATATACACACAGCACCCCATGTTGACAGAAAAATACAGAATTGTTGACATTTTTGCAGATTTGATAAAAAAGAAGAACTGAAATATCACATGGTTCTAAATATTCAGACCCATTCAACAAGTTTTTCACAAGTTTTTCTAGATTTAGGGTTCCTCTGCCATTTCTCCTTGCACATCCTCTCCAGTTCTGTCAGGCTGGATGGTTAACGTTAGTAGACAGCCATTTTTAAATCTCTCCAAAAATGCTCAATTAGGTTAAGGTCAGGGCTCTGGCTGTGCCGTTCAAGAACAGTCACAGAGTTGTGAAGCCACTCTTTTGGCACAGTCGGAGCATTCTGGAGAAGGTTTTCGTCTAGGATACACTGTACTTGGCCGTATTCATCTTTCCCTCATTTGCAACCAGTCGTTCTGTCCCTGCTCCTGAAAAACCCCCCCACAGCATGATGCTGCCTCCACCATGCTTCACGTTTGGGATTGTATTGGACAGGTGATGAGCAGTGCCTTTTTTTCTCCACACAGAATTATTGCCAAACATTGTATCTTGGTCTAACAGAATCTTATTTCTCACCATCTTGGAGTCCTTCAGGGTTTTTTTTTTTTAAGAAAACTCCATGAAGGCTTTCATGTGTTGAACCACTCTGCCATAAAGCCCTGACTGGTGGAGGGCTGCAGTGATGGTTGATTTTTTACAACTTTCTCCCATCTTCTGACTGCATATCTGGAGCTCAGCCACAGTGATCTTTGGGTTCTTCTTTACCTTTTTCACTAAGGCCCCGTTTACACTAGTGCTTTTTAGTTTTAAAACGGCGTTTTAGCATGAAAACGATCCGCGTCCACACTAGCGTTTCACCCAGCGTTTCTAAACATATCTCCGTCCACACTGCTCCATCAGAAACGTATATAACGTGACCATTCACGCACTCTGGGCATGCGCGTTCAAGTATAAACAGGAAGCATGTGTCTCGATCAGCATTTGGTTATTGTTAGTCAACAAACGCTGGTTGAACGATGAACGCGATGGCAAAGAAAGCAAGAGAGGTCTTTTTGAGGACAGACGACGAGGTCGAGTTGTTACTTAAAGTAACAAATGAATACAAAACATCCATGGCTATCGAAAATACAGTGTTTACAGTGAAGGCTGGTCTGCCGTCTTCCGGTGGCGTTATAGTCATGTGCGCTTGACGAATAAGGGAAGGATACGCAATGACCCAAAGCCCCACTCACATAGTGAATCTCAGCAGCTGTGCCTCCGTTTTCAAATGTCTCCGTTTTCCAACTTCCACACTGAGACGGAGCAGCAGCGTTTTAGAATGAAAACGGCCTCTCCAGTGTTTCCAAAATGCTCCGTTTCAGCGGCTCAAAAACTCCGGCGTATTTTGGACGGATGGCGAAACCGTAATAAAACTTTTCGTTTTAAAACGAAAATGCACTAGTGTAAACAGGGCCTAAGGCTCTTCTGCGCCGATAGCTCAGTTTGGCCGGTCGGCCAGCTCTAGTAGGGGTCCCATATGTCATCCATTTAAGGATTATGGAGGCCACTGTGCTCTTAGGAACCTTAAGTGCAGCAGAATTGTAACCTTGTAACCAATTTGTTAATTGTAAAAATTGTTGAATTTGTAACCTTGGCCAGATCTATGCCTTGTCACAATTCTGTCTCTGGGCTCTTCAGGCAGTTCCTTTGAGCTCATGATTCTCATTTGCTCTGGCATGCATTGTGAGCTGTAAGGTCTTATTTAGACAGGTGTGTGGCTTTCCTAATCAAGTCCAATTATAATCAAACACAGTTGGACTCAAAAGAAGGTGTAGAACCATCTCAAGGGTGATCAGAAGAAATGGACAGAACCTGAGTTATAGGAGTGTCACAGCAAAGGGTCTGAATACTTAGGACCATGTTATATTTTAATTTTTCTTTTGTAATAAATCTGCAATAATGTCAACAATTCTGTGTTTTTCTGTCAATATGGTGTGCTGTGTGTACACAACCCTAACCCTACTGAGGACAAAATTAATTTAATTGTATCAAATCGCTGAAATATAACAAAGAGTAAAACATTTAGGAGTTTTGAATACATTTCTGTACCCACTGTATAAATAATTTTATGTAAAAATACAATCATATACATATATTCATTGTACTTCATCCTATACTGTACAGCAGGGGTGCTCAACCCTGTTCCTGGAGATCTACCTTCCTGCAGATTTCAGTTGCAACCAATATCAAACACACCTGCCTGTAATTATCAAGTGCTGTTCAGGTCCTGTTTAAATAGTACAGATGTGTTTGATCAAGGTTGGAGCTGAACTTCGCAGGAAGGTAGATCTTCAGGAGCAGGGTTGAGCAGCCCTGCTGCACAGTATCCTACAGTACTAGCATGTAACAAGGACACTTATAAAATAATCCATTACTCAGTCTTGCCAATAAAGTAGATTGGATTTTTACACTGGAGCTGTTTTTTTTATTTCAGAGAGTTTAGTTCATTTGTCATATTCTTTCAATTTTGTCTTTATCTTTGTGTCTTTCACATTTTTCCCCCAAGATATCACCAGGAAGTTCTAGAGGCTATACTCACCTATTTTAGCTTTGCAATCGATCACTGCGCTCTGGTTCTGACTGTGCCTTGTGGCGATCTCTGCTCATACTTAGCCATCATGTTGCTGTCAGTCTGCTTGAGCTCTAGCCATGTACACGCGTCTCTATGGATCCGGCTTCACTGCCTCCACACCAGTTATATGGGCATCCCTGTTTCGCCTCATTATAGCCCTTTTACTTATAGCACAAAAAAAAAGTCATTTGTCTTTTGGTAACACTATTTTTCATGTTTGCAGTATATGAACATGTCTACTAAAATTAATGAATAAATGTTTATAATTTGAATAAATTTAATCCATCCTTATTCAATAAAAAAAACAATTAAGAAATTACTGATTATTTGAAATTAGCATTAATATATTTCGAAATGTGATTTATTTCTGTCAATAAATTGGAATTTCCAGCATCACCACTCTTAAAGCGATACTTTTCACAAAAGTGACATTTTGAAGAATGTTGGAAGCTGGCACCCATTGTCTTCCATAGTATTCATTTATTTTTCTATTATGAAAGCCAATGGTTACCAGCTACCAGCATTCTTCAAACATTTAACAAACAACAACAACAACAACAAAGAAACTCAAAAGGTTTGAAACCACAAGAGGGTGATATATATATAAATATATATATATTTTATTTTGAGGTGAACCGTCCATTTAAGTGGTTAGAGAGTTTAAATTAAAAAAAAGGTTGCAGGTTCGAATCCTGCTCCCTGCAGGAATTGAAAATAGGGGAGTACATGGAACCAACTGAGGTGCTCTTGAGCAAGACACTCAACCCCTAACTGCTCCCCGGGTGCTCGACGCAATAGCTGCCACATGTGTTATGTGTCGTGTGTGATGGGTTAAAAGCAGAGGTTCAATTTTGCGTATGAGTAAACATGCCTGATGATACTCTTATCACTTCAATAATAGCTTATGTTTTTAACCATTCAGCCATCACTCCGACACGGATATATTTGCATCGAAAACTTGTACCTAATTAAAACTTCAAAATATCAGAGTTATAAAGTGATAAAATGTTAAAATATTTATTATATATTGTTACACCGCTGTCTGGAATACTCTATTCCAGTGGTTCTCAAACTTTTTTCTCCAAGTACCACCTCAGAAAAAAAATTGTTTCTCCAAGTACCACCATAATGACCAGTATTGAAATACAGTTGCATAGTAGGCATAATTAAGCAGCTACAGCCCTGCACAGTTTAAAAACGTTGGGGATTCTTATTATTATGAGTATTTTTTTTATTTTTTATTCGCCACTTTAAACATTCTAAATTGTTTAAACAGAGAAATTAGAAATTAGATCTGCTAACTGTGCATTAAAGTAGCCCTTGTGTGTCAGAAAAGCAAGTGATAAAACTATACCGGTCAATGTTGGGATTTAAAAATACAGGGTATGCCTCCAACAACCGTTACAAATACAGGGAGGAAAATAGCTTCGAATGAAAGAATACATAACAAACATTAGAAAATTGAAAATAAAATAAAAGGTTTAGCCTAATAAAATCACTGATCACATCTGTGTTATCATACGCATCAAAGGGTTAAAAGTGTGTTCATTTTTTTACTTTTATTATTCAGCGATTCGTCCGCGTACCACTAGAAGTAAGCCTGCGTACCACTACTGGTACACAAACCACTGCTCTATTCTGATTTGTCAGTCGCAACATTTCAATGTATGTTATTCCAAGATAACAACCGCTAAGTAGCACAGTCTCATCCTGGAACTTCTAATCACCTTGACCGTCAACGAATACGTTCACATTCACATACTTACATTTACATTCCTATGTATCTGTTTGTCTGGTTTTGGACTGTTTGGCAGCATCTTGTGACTGAATAATGTGCAGGTTACTGGTGCTTCATCAGCTCCATACAGCTGTTTTTGATTTCGTCAGCTTTGCGTTTAATAAAATAATCAATAAACTTTTACAACTCAGATAAATGTGTTGTCCGTTTTTATGTTTTGTGGCAAGCAGCCATGTAACAAGTGGGATAAAGTACATCCAGGATGGTTGTTTTCTCAGTCTTATTCAACAGCCATCTGCTTTGTGCCGGGCTGTCGATAAGCCTGCCGGGCTTTATTCTGCGATAACAACCTCCTGGATGTACTTTATCCATAACTTATTGATCATATAAATCCAGCCATGGTGAGCAGAAGATACTTCTTTCAAACACATAGAAAACCATTTTGACTGGTAGTTTGGTACCAAAATCATTTATTAAAAAATGCAAGATAAAACTCAGCTAAATGTTCTGGATTTGTGATATTTGATTTCTTTCTTTGCCTCTCTGACCACAGTGCTCTTCAGGAAGGGGTGGCCCCCGTAAAGCAGTGCTGCAAGGGTTTCTGCATCGACATCCTCAAGCGTCTGGCCAAAATTGTGGGTTTCACCTATGACCTCTACCTGGTGACCAACGGCAAGCATGGGAAGAAGATTGACGGGGTTTGGAACGGGATGGTGGGAGAGGTAAGGGAAGCGTCTTGCGCCTACTTTAAAGCAGCTGAGCTTGTTGTATTTCCATCAGCGTCTCTCCTCCTTCATGCCCTGTCAGCGATATCAGAGAAGACTTACCTCGCATATGGAAATACAGGCATTAGGTGGAGAGACGACTACAGATTAAAGCCGAGGCTGCGATTCCCTTTAGTATTAGCGCTCGTGATGATCAAATAAGGGGATTATGGGATAGATGAGGTCATGGTGCAGTGCGGTATGGAAACAGTGTGCGTGTGTGACGTGTGGTTTTTGTATGTATGAGGAGGGATGCAAGCGAGCGCTAGTGAGAATGTCTTATTCAGGGTTTTTAGCTCTGGGGCAGGCGGGTTTCAAGCCAAACACCTTCAAATTTTTGATACTTCCATTAGAAGGTGTGAGAAAAGTAATAAACATGGTTGTTAATTATAGAGACATTATGCTATTTTCATAGTTAAGAATTGCTTGCTTGCCACAAAACTATATGGAGATTTACGCTTTATTTCTAAATGTTATAAACTTACAATACAACTAAACAATTGTTTAAAGGGCACCTATGGGGAAAAAGTCTGGTGACATTGGAAGTCGCGCCATGGTGGTTCGTGCGCTGAAAGTCCAACCGTACCATTTGTAATGTCTGTGGGTACAACCAACAGTGTAGTTTGTCCTGTTTTACAGGAAGAAGAGAAGTTAATGGTTGTATGTGTTTTATGTTAAGTGTTTATTTGTCTGTTAAGCAGATTTGAATGTTAAATGTTTAAAGAAATGGCACTTAACGCAAGTTTAAAGAAAGTATATTTTATATACTTACCTGAGCATAGCTAGCGCTAATCGATGGGCAGAGTCTGGCGTATAAAGAGGGACGCCAGACTCTAGCTCGGGGTCAGTTTACCTGGCGAGTGAGCGTGCTGTGGCAGAGCTGTGAGCAATTCTCTTTGAGTAAGTGGATACGATATACAGTGGTTACGTTTTTTTTTTTTGGGATTGTTTTGTGTTGTATCTGTCTTTAGAATTTATTTATTGATTTGTTACTTTGCATTTTTTATATAGATTTTTGTACATTTTTGGGATTTTTTTTTGGACACTGTATATATTTTTTTTGCACTGGACTTTATCCTTCACATTCCTGTAAATAAATACCATCTTTTTTTACACTTCCGGGTCCGGCCATTGTGTTTGGAATTTTTTATTTTTATTTTTATTTTATTTTATGTTTATTTGTGGTATCAGGCCTCCCATGCCTCGTAGTGGGCCCACTCTGGGTTCACAACATTCACAACCAGTCCTTTTTTTTTTTTCAATTTAACAACATACAAACGGTGGACCAGTTGGAGCAATTTTGAGACCGACTGCAACTTGACATAGGAGTGCGGTCCCCCCGCCCACCGAATTGATTGACAGCTGCATATTAAAATGTCTTCGTAGTAACGCGTATAATTATATAACAAGACAGGACCTGCACAAAGCAACCGGGAATAAAAGGTCTGTTCAGTGCACCAAAGTCATGAATCATTATCAGATGTGATCAAGAATGAGTTTTACAAGTTTAACACGTTTAAAATAGTGCATGTTAATGAATTACAGTGATTTACTTCAGCTTTACTTCATTACCACAGCCATGTGTCAGTACAATTATAAAAGAAGACGCTTCAATCCTGGTTTGTTGACATTAAAGCAGGTTTATTTTGTACATTAACATAATAGATATCCATACAGCAGTGGATGTTAACCTGTATCCTGTCACATTTGCGTGCAAAAAGAGTGCAAAGCTAAATGTACGCGTCGTCTGTGTGTGTGTGTGTCCACGCTGTGTGTGTGTGTGTGTGTGTGTGTGTGTATCTGTGTGTGTGCGTGAACTTTGTAACGACAATGTGTGTGACTCATCGTCGCAACTCCACAACAAATTCATCAAATACTCATTGGTAAAGTTCTTACTGTAGTATTTCTCACAAACGTTACGTGAGATCTGTTGTGAGATCTGTTGTCTGACACAGCCGAGGGTGGAGATTGAGGCACGCTGACAGGCACGTGAGAACGGTGGTCAGGGAGGACTAGCCTTAAAGGCCCAGTTCACAAAAATAGCAACGAGCTGTTTAGAGCTGTAAAACACAAACTACTGAAAGCTATAGTAAATAATCTGATGGGTGTTTTGAGCTGAAACTTTACAGACACATTCTGGGGACACAGAAGACTTATATCTAGAAAAAGAGGTAACCTAGGTGCCTTTAAAAAAAATCTATTAAAAATGAACTGTAATGTCTTAGTGTGTTTAAAAATGGATAGTTATACTAGTTAACTAATGCTTTAAAAGTGATAAAACTGTTATGCTTTTATGAAACTGCAAAATTGACCATTATTATTGCAATTGAAAATAACATTTCTATTTTAAAATATTTATAATTTATTGATAATCATTATGCATTTAATTCATAAAGAAAAACCCACAGCACAAAACAAAGCCATTTATTTAGCTGTATTTTTTGGCTTCCGGTACTTCAGTCTACAGTGTCACATGGTCCGTCATAAATCATTTTAATATGGTGCTCAAGAAATATGTTTTTTTTATTTTTTTTATTGAAGAATTGTAAAGATCAATTTATACTTCTTGGCTTCAATGCATGTAGTAGCTCTGGGAAAAGCATATCATTCACCATATGCTGACACTGACACAGACACTGACATGCTTCTCTCAGAAAAATAATTATACGTTGCAGGAAACATAGAGTGCAAAATCTGTGAATAGCTGACTTGGTATAGCTGTTACAAATGTGGGTGAGGCTGAGATGTTTTGTGTTTATTTTATCATTAAAGGCGTTGGATGTTTACCGGTTTTCTCCTCTTTCATGCCTTTATGCATTTGAGCTTGGAGCATTGCATGCAACTTCAAAAAACGGCTAGAAATTTGAGTAGGGTCTGTCTGCGGACTGCAAGACGGGGGCATAACATGAAGGGGTGTAACCTGTAGTAGAGGTGTAACTTGATGTTATGGTGAGCCAAATGTCAAAACTACATTACGTTGTTAGCAAGATGGCGCTACAGTATACCCATCAGTTATTAACAGTGGTGGAAAGAGTACTGAAAAATCATACTCATGTAAAAGTACCATTACTTGCCTAAAAATGTAGTGCAAGTAGAGTAAAACTGTCTGTTGTAAATAATACTCAAAGTATAAGTAGAAAGTGGACCTTTCAAAAGTACTCAGGAGTAGTGAGTATTACACTGTAAGAATTTGATGCATTCACATGTAATTTGTGGATGTGTGTAAACGTAACATTCTGTAGTGCATTTAGTTATTTCCCAGCAGGCACACTATGTCATAAGACAATAAAAATAGGTTAGATTTAGACTGTGATGTCAGGTGACCAAATTGGGGTACAACGTCAGCCTGACCTCTTGTTGATGTCTTGTGCCTGCTGGGTGTTTAAGGTCATTTCGGTCATCATACAGTAAACATCCATCATCTTCTCATCAGTGACATGCATCTAAACAGTCTCTGGGTCAATGCGTGTAAAGATTTTGGACATCTTCTTGGACACTTTTAATGCTTCCAAAGAAGAAGTCAGCAAGTGGAGTTGCTAAATGAATGAATATGATAAAATATCAAATGAATAGGTTGTGGATAAATTTAAAGAAAACACATGAAAACATTTACTGAAAATGTTCTTTGAAAGTATTTCCATCATCTTGCCAACAGCATCTCGTTGTGACATCTCGCATGGTTCAGTGGGTTCTTGATAACTGCAAGTTACGCCTCCTACTACAGGTTATACACTTGAGAAATTTGACACAGTGGGTTATAACCCTACTGCATGGAAGTTTTATTGCAGAGCAGCAAAGACAGAATGCAGAAATATTGTTATAAAAATGTAAATACAATTTTTTAAAAATTCTCTCACAATTTGTTTAATTTGTCCATGGATGTATTTAGTAGAAATGGATCAATTTGTGAATTGTAGTGTATGAAAAATATAGAACTTGAATGTTCTCATTTTTTAGGATATTTTTTATCTACGACATACTTTTAGAATGTTGGTTTTGCTACATATATTGTTCCATTTTTGGGAAAATTGTCTTGGATATACATTCATTCATTCATTCATTTTCTTTTCGGCTTAGTCCCTTTATTAATCCGGGGTCGCCACAGCGGAACGATCCGCCAACTTATCCAGCATATCTTTTTACGCAGCGGATGCCCTTCCAGCCACAACCCATCTCTGGGAAACATCCACACATTCTCATTCACACTCATACACTATGGACAATTTAGCTTACCCAATTCACCTGTACCGCATGTCTTTGGACTGTGGGGGAAACCGGAGCACCTGGAGGAAACCCACACAACCACGGGGAGAACATGCGAACTCCACACAGAAATGCCAACTGACCCAGCCGAGGCTCGAACCAGCGACCTTCTTGCTGTGAGGCGAACGTGCTACCCACTAGGCCATCGTGGCGCCTTGGATATACATGACATGTCTAATACAACAAATAATACATATCAAATAGCACATTTAATATTATTATTTTTTTACTTTTCTGTTAAATGATTGATCAAAAATTGACACAAAATAAATTTAGTATTGATTCGATTTGCACATCAAGATAGTCAATCACCTCACAGAGGGTAACATGTTAATCTTCACCAGCACATGTAACCTCTGTAAGAGAGTAGTTCCGTCATTACCAGTTCATAATAGTCTAAAAGGCAATGATAAACATGGCAGTTTGTTCATGATTCAAGCTGCTGAAACAATTTGCTTCTGTGTTTTGTCAGGCTTCTTTCGTTTGTCCTTTTTCTTTTCTGAAAGGATCGGATGTTAGAAGCACTTCATTAATCATGCACACGTTATTATCATCAGCTCAAGAAATTCGTTATTTCAAATATAGAAGTGATCGCAAGCTCCCTGGAGAAATCGAAACCGCTCGCACTTTTAGACGGGCTCGTAAAATTTTATTCTTCTTACCTTTGTGGCTATACATCAAGACAATGATAAGGTTTGTTTGAGCTTGGGTCAACCATGGCTCGTTATTATAGGGAGTGCAGAATTATTAGGCAAGTTGTATTTTTGAGGATTCATTTTATTATTGAACAACAACCATGTTCTCAATGAACCCAAAAATACTCATTAATATCAAAGCTGAATATTTTTGGAAGTAGTTTTTAGTTTGTTTTTAGTTTGAGCTATTTTAGGGGAATATCTGTGTGTGCAAGTGACTATTACTGTGCATAATTATTAAGCAACTTAACAAAAAACAAATATATACCCATTTCAATGTTTTATTTTCACCAGTGAAACCAATATAACATCTCAACATTAACAAATATGCATTTCTGACATTCAAAAACCCAACAAAAACAAATCAGTGACCAATATAGCCACCTTTCTTTGCAAGGACACTCAAAAGCCTGCCATCCATGGATTCTGACAGTGTTTTGATCTGTTCACCATCAACATTACGTGCAGCAGCAACCACAGCCTCCCAGACACTGTTTCAAGAGTTCACACTTAGCTGATGATTAATTATAAAGCTTGTTTGGCATGCTGTCCTGGGAGAGAGCCCTGAGCTCATAAGATCCTTGAGCCCAGGGCTCCCTCCCGTTCGCAAGGCAAGAGGAGAGTTTGAGCTCAGGTAGAACTCGAGAACTCCCCTGCACGGGGAGAACATGTAAGTCCACACTGAAACATCAGCTGGCTTGGTAAGGACTAGAACCAGTGATGTTCTTGCTGTGAAGCAACAGTGCTAACCACTAGGCCACCGTGCCACCCATCTAGGAAAGGATGAGGAGTAGGGGTGGAAGGGGGGATTCTTCAAAATGAAGATGGATGTGATATGGAACTTAGGGTATATATAGTGGCTTAGGAATCGTCTGATTGGTGAATCATAAATTGGATAATGCGGGACCAGCTGCGAGCAATCATCAGCTCGTGATCCTCTCGAAATTAGTTTATGAATAAACTTCTCTTAGAGAGGTGTACTGTTTTCCCTCCTTGTAAATATCACATTTGATGATTGACCACAGGTTCTCTATGGGGTTCAGATCAGGTGAACAAGAAGGCCATGTCGTTAGTTTTTCTTCTTTTAGACCCTTTCTTGCCAGTCACGCTGTGGAGTACTTGGACGCTATAATGGAGCATTGTCCTGCATGAAAATCATGTTTTTCTTGAAGGATGCAGACTACTTCCTGTACCACTGCTTGAAGAAGGTGTTTTCCAGAAACTGGCAGCAGGACTGGGAGTTGAGCTTGACTCCATCCTCAACCCGAAAAGGCCCCACAAGCTCATCTTTGATGATACCAGCCCAAACCAGTACTCCACCTCCACCTTGCTGGCGTCTGTGTCAGATGGAGCTCTCTGCCCTTTACCGATCCAGCCACGGGCCCATCCATCTGGCCCATCAAGACTCACTCTCATTTCATCAGTCCATAAAACCTTAGAAAAATCAGTCTTGAGATATTTCTTGGCCCAGTCTTGACGTTTCAGCTTGTGTGTCTTGTTCAGTGGTGGTCGTTTTTCTTGACATGTCCAATACCAATACCAAGTGGTGGTAGCCTTTCTTACCATGGCCATGTCTCTGAGTATTGCACACCTTGTGCTTTTGGGCACTCCAGTGATGTTGCAGCTCTGAAATATGGCTAAACTGGTGGCAAGTAGCCACACGCTTCTTGCGACCCTGTTGACTATTTTGAACGAAACGCTTGATTGTTCGATGATCACGCTTCAGAAGCTTGGCAATTTTAAGAGTGCTGCATCCCTCTGCAAGATATCTCACTATTTTTGACTTTTTGGAACCTGTCAAGTCCTTCTTTTGACCCATTTTGCCAAAAGAAAGGAAGCTGCCTAATAATTATGCACACCTGATATAGGGTGTTGACGTCATTACATCACACACCTTCTCATTACAGAGATGCACATCATAAATGCATATACTGTAGTATTACAATGTACTTTCTTGGCTGTGTATTTAAAACATGGCGGTTTCTTTGTATTCATTCTCCTGCTTCTGCGAGTGCCGTTTCTCTGTAAACCAATAGTGTTCAGCTGCGTCTAGATCTGCCTTATGGTACCCTTTAGGGCTGCTTGGCTTATTGGGTACCCATTCACAGTGGAAACCGCCATAAAAGCAAACCGAACAAAACTGTACCGTACATCGCAAAATACATGCACATTTTTTTAAGGCCTGTGACTTGTAGCTTTTTCAAAGATTTAATTATTTATAGAACAAAGACTTTTGAAGTGGATCAAAAAAATAAATAAAAAAGAAAAAAATCTAAATTGTCCTGAGACAAGAATGAGTGTTGAATAGTTTTAGGGCAACTTTGATAAAAGATTTTTCACCTTAAATGTTGACTACTGTTTACAGTGTTGTTTTACATCTTTTATTATTGTATTATTTTATTATTTTATATCTGTACCTCAATACTGTAAGACTCTCTAAAAAACCATGAAGCACTGTTTATTTAATTTATATCTTTGTTTTGTTGTCTTAATCTATGCTTGTCATTTGTTTATTATATTTTTTATATATAGATGCACTCCCTATCAATGTAAAATTATGAATTCTTACTATATATCGCACTATATATATCACAGAAAAAATAAATACTTCATTGTTTGTTTGTTTTTTTTTAGCGACCATCTTTGATATGCCTTTGATACATGCAAATTCAAGCTCCTGTCTCTTTAAATGGGAAGATATCAAATTCTCCAAAACTGTTGGGCAAGTTTATGATTAAATTTCATATTTGGAATCACCAGGCTGTTTCTAAAGGGTGAGATCATCATCCTCTCAATCAAACTGTAACTACCATAAGAACGATAAAACTACACAATAAAAAATACATAATATCATCATCTCAGTAATGTCACAGCCTATCAACTTAAAATAATTTTCAAGTTAATCCAGATGGCAAATCTTCTCCTAAAATGACATCTTTCAAGTTTGTTCAAGAAGTTTTTGTCATGTGATTTGGTTTGAATGACAATGTGCGAATTATGAATCAGACGATACAGACATTACCTCGCATTTGTTTCTTACAGATTACAAAACCAGAGAACATTCATTTGTAAGTGTATTTCGTTTGTTTAGATGTTGAGATTTCAAGCTATATGTATATTATATATAGTTCATGTCTGTGAAGCTAGTATTCTCTGAGATTTCAGTAAGGCCGTTGACCCAAGAGGTTGCATAACAGAGCTGCTGAAACTGTCATAAAAACACATATCTGGTCCAAAGCCCCACCTCCAGAGAATCCCCACTTTTTAGCGATTGATGATTGGCTCTGATGATTGGCTTTAGATTTACTCTAAATGCCATTAACCAATGCAAATCATAAAGCCTCGAGCTTTGCATGTTGAAATGTTAACCCTTGTGTGCTGTTGGGGATGTTTTCATCCACTTTGGGGTGATTTTGAGTCTTAATTTGGCCACAACATTCTCTGTTTTTCAGCAAATGGAATGATTTTTGGTGACACGTCTTATTTTGACACATATTTTTGAGAAAATGCTTTGAAAATGTTGAAAAATTCAACACTGTTCTCTTGGCAAATTTACTGGCCTTCCGTTATATTTGTGGCTATATTTGCCTCATTAACTTCCATTATAATTACATTTTTTCATTGCAAAGCCATGACAGCATATAATAATGCGTTCTTGATTGTGGGTGATTGTCCTTGTTGGGAAGTGGTAAAATGTAAAAGTTTTACAATTGATCATCATGTACAGTGCAAAAAAGCTTAGTTTCTGCTTCTATATGGACTATAATGGATGTGTGTGGGTGTTTGAAATTATTATCTTGATATGTCTGAGAAAATATTCTTAGCTCTCAGAATATTGGTCCAATTATGTACCGTAATTCACTTTCACAAAGCTGATTGTGTGGGCCAGAGCTGGGCCAGAGAAATTTTGCTATGTGCGCAGTTAACACATACACTTTAATCTGCCTTTATAAAGGTCTAATTCTGCCAGCTGATGATCAACAGTTTACACATTTTACCTCTTCCCAACAAGGAAGAATGCATGATTGCATGCATGAATGCATGATTAAATGCTGTCATGGCCTTGTGATTAAAAATGCCATTATAGTGGAAGTCAATGTGGCAAAAACAGCCACGAACATAACGAAAGGCTTGTAAATTTGAACAGTACACAAGAGTTAACTTGTGATTCTAATAAATGTTATTATAAATACTTGCTAAAGAAATTAGAGCTTTTTTTTGGATTCGGTTGTTGTTTTAATGGTGATCTTTGCTAGTATGGCTGCTTGCTCTCCGGGACTGCAGAGGTTAAACCCCTCTGCTCTTTGTAAAGAGTCTGAAGGTGTAATTCCAGCACAGTGCGTGATGTAACACAGAAGTCACTTGTTGGCCTGTTTGATGACTGAATTCCCACCCGTATCTGCCGGCCTCCAGGACTACTGCAACACTGCGAACCCTTTTAACACAGTGCTGAGGGACTCGACTAATGGGTCACATGCAACACACACAGAGGTATCCAAGACAGAGGCCTGAAGCCAGCCAAAAATGACTGGCGAACGCGTGCGAGCTGCGAATGACAGGCAGGAGCTGGTTGTTTTGAGAGCGAGACCCTGCTGTGGCGCTCACACCCTGGAGTGACGCCTGTTCCAGACAGTTGCTAGGGAATGGAAACAGCTCTTTTCACTGTCTCATTTCCATTCTTCTGCTCTTAATATTTCTTACGTTGTCTTACGAGCTTTTTTCCCCTCTCTGCGCTCCTCCGTTTTCATATCTCGTTTTCCGTGACCGTGTCTTTTTCCCTTGCTCTCTCGTTCTGCATATTCTGGTGCTCAGCCAATCAGCTGTCAGCGCGGCCCCTGTAGGCACAGCGCTGAGGGTTATTTTCTGTGTGTGTGTGTGTGCGTGCAGCTTTGATCTTTAAAGACAGGTCCGTATTTCCCCTGTGCAGCGCACCGGCCTGCAGCAGGACCAGGACTGCAGTTGGATCACGAAGTAGCACCTTCATCCATGATCATTCCATATTGTCTGCAGAACAACAGATGCACAGAATATTGTCCACTAGCATCCAGACTGAGCTAATGCTGCCTATACCCAACCACCAGGGGGCAACCTTGCTCGCAAAGAAGAGACTTTTTTTGTTGCCTCCAGCTATTATAAAATTATTATGAAAATGGCTACATTCCATTCTGTCCTTTAAAGCCAAGCTCTGCCACCCCTTCTAGTCAGGTTTAAAATAGCACAATTGACAGTGAGCATTTTGTGTTGAATTTATGCACTCCAGGCACCTTGGTTTTAGGCGTCTGTGATGCCTAGCATTTTTTGTATAAGCACTCTGAGTAATATCAAACTAAAGATCTTAGAGAGCTTCCACTGTAATCGTTGATTAGATTGATAAGATGGTTGATTGGAGGTTGCCTGGCAACATTTAATAAACCACACAGTGCTGTTTTTCTAATTAAAAAATTTCAGTGTGATGTACCTCAAGTTTTCACACCAGAAATATGTGCTCCGTGGGATTTGGTTCGAATTTTACATGAAGTGGTCCATTATGATGTAGTGACTTCTATACATGCAACACCAGAAGGAGTGAAACATGAAAATCGCCGACAAATGCCTGAAATCACAGGCAAATCGGTGCTCGTGCACGCGAGTGACAATCACACAATGTGAACTATCAAAGACGCGATCTGAGAGAATCGCCGATGAGTCGCCGATGCCCGTGAGATATTTGGCATGTTGAATATCTGGAGCTGTCGGCGATTCAAATCATGCCGTGTGAAATGTGTTTTGACTGAATATAACATCAGCGATCGCCTACAGCCAATGAGAGAGCAGCATTCACTAGTGTGGGTACCTGCAGGCCAGCGGGAGGTTGGGGGAGAAGTTAAAAGCACTAATTTTTAGTTTATTCGGACCCAAGAAATGGAGGGAAAATTAGTATAAATTTGGCAAGAGCCCGGTGTCTGTTTGACGTGTCATGTGAGCAATATCACAACCCAACCCGGTCAAAAAATTTAAAAAGTTGAGGAGAAATTGCTAATTCCCTTCAAAGCCAGGTGAGCAAATATGTACATTTTCTACCCCATTAGAGGCTTCTTTCTCGTTATGTATTTAATAACAAAAGATATACTACATATTTTTGGGTGTGAGGCGTAGTTTGGACAAAGTTGTTGGCGATTCTTCCTATTTTGAAGTCATGCAGTGTGAAACTCCCCTGTCGCCGATTCATCTTGCACAAAACGCTAGCCCAGATAGTCATGCAGTGTGAAAACATCTGTGACACGACTACTTCATGCAGTCTGAAAAAAATCATGCAGTCTGAACTCGGCATTAGGGTGCTTTCACACTTGGTTCAATTGCTCCCCTTGCCTCCTTCTTGGTTGGTTTGTGTTCACACTGTCTTTTTTCCTTCTGCTTGCATCATCAAGCCGCTATTTTGTGTACGGCTGTTACCAGGTGATGGGCACAAAAAAAGCAAAGCGCCATAATGGAAAGATGTCCGCACTCCTCACATCGCGGTCGTTCCGCTTTTACTGAACCTTTTGGTTTTGGACATACAGAAAGCAACTCGTGACACTCTGCCGCAAAATTTATTATACACGTTCAGAACACCACCTGATGTCTGCAGAAGCTGTTTTTGGAGGAGACAAGCAGACATTATCACTGTGCTTGCCCTGGCTAAGTCCCACTTGTCAGCAAGGTACAGTACGTGATACACAGACTCTCACACACACACACACACACACACACACACACACACACGAATGAACATTATAAAAACTATAGTTTGTTGTACTGTTAACGGTTCACTTCCGCTATTTGGTACGATTGCGTTCATACCAGAAGTGAACTGGACCAGAGTTTGCATGACCTATACCCCAGACCACCTCTTTTAGGCGGACTTTAGGGTATGGTTTGTGGGTGCGCACCCGAGTTCAGAAGACACGTTCACACTAGCTAAATATACCGTACTTTGACGTCAAACAAACCCGGGTGCAGACCAAAAGTGCTCGTGTGAAAGCACCCTTAGTTATTTGGTTGTGTGCTTAAAGGGTTAATTCACCCAAAAATGAAAATTCTGCTATTAATGACCTTCGTTCATTTTTGTTCAGAGCCCAAATTAAGTTATTTTAGATGAAATCCAAAAGCTCTCTCATCCTCCATAGACAGCCAAAGTCAAAAAAAGAACCAAAAACATTGTCAAAACATTCATGTTAATGTGACCGTATTTGTCTGTAGCCCTTTCACCAGTGATGCTTGTAAATATCCAGAAAATCTCTGGAACAACTTAACCGCTAAACTTAAAAAAGCACTGTTCACACAGGCAAGGACGTTCCTGAATTTTTCCGGAAAAGACCATTCACACATCCATTCCAAAATGCCATCATTAACCAGACATCATTAACCAGAAATGACCTCTAAACGGCTGCACTTGTGTTTGTAAACATAGAAGGGGTCGGGCTTTTGTTGATGGTTTCACTTTTATTTAAAGCTTTGGCTTTTATTCTGCTGCTTTGTCCCACAGACATCCAAAGGCAGAACCACGAACCGCAGCTAAATGTTTACTACATTACAAATTCTGTAGCTGAAAATGTGTGTGTGCTGATGCTCACCGGAGCACTCCTTCATGTGCATACACATAAAGCAACTGAAGCGGAGCTTAAAGGTAAACAAACAGCGGTTCAGCATAAGCATTTAATGCAGTTAATACAGTTGGTATTAAGAAGCACCAGAGAAACGTCACCTGACTAACATCTAGCAGCTAAATGTGTCTGGAAAAATATTCGAGAGCTTTTATTATCATAAACAGCACGGAAATGAATGCGTCTGAATGTTCTGATTGGCTATAGAAGCTGTCTCATGTCAATGCATTTTAAACATGAATGCTCTTTGGGGCAAAGTTCCTTCTGCGTTCTTACAGAGCAGCGTTCCAGCAAATTACCAATAATCTTACAACTTCTCTTTCCAGAAAAATGCCTGAAAGGATTTACCGGTATTTTCAAAAAGGGCCTGCAAAGCAAACATTCCAGTGTTAAATATACAGTGTGATTTATTTATTTTATTTTATTTTTGGTGTTGTTCGGTGTTAAAACCAGAGTACATTTTAATCCATGAGTGTGAATTTAAGAGTTTTTTTTTTTTCAGTGTTAAATTTTTCACTCAATATGCAGTGTTTTTCGTACTAGTGATGGGAAGTCCGTTTTTTTACTCGAACCGGTTCTTTTGGACAAACAGTAATCAAACCAGTATGTTTTACTTAAACTTGAAACATGTCTTGTTGCTTTTTAAAATGCAAAGAGTTGAATGTATTTAAATTATTTCTGAAGAGATTAATGAAAATTTTATAAATTAAAACAATTTTAACAGTTAATCACTGTTATCTGTCACACACACCAATTGATAATATAGGTAAAACATTTTGATGTAAGAATACACTCTTACTATGTTAAAATGAACTCTGTGAGTAATGTACAAATTTCACACTTTAGAAAGTGTTATTTTAACTCCAAAATGGGGGGAGTCATATGTCCAGGAAGTGTTAAGTTAAACTCAAATTGAGTTAAATGTACACTGATTTATTTATTTATTTATTTTTTACTGTGTGTTCACACATGATCCCTTTCCAGATAATTGCCTGTAATTTTGGTCTGTGTGTGAAATCTTATTTTATTTTAAAATAATTTTATTTTTTCTTAACTTTGAACATCTCAGAACCATAACTGTCTATGGAGAACAAGATAACTTTTTAAATGTATCTAAAAATATTTTAATTTGTGTTCCAAAGATAAACAAAGATCTCTCTAAGGTTTTTAAGTGAGCTAACCCTTAACATGGACAAATACACAGGATATCTGTATTACTGTGTTAATTATGAATTAAATTAACAAAAATGTTTAGGAAAAGAAGTGAACATTTGTCAGATCTGTTCATAGATCTCTGCATTCAGTCTGTCATTTAGCACTAATAATGTTAATTAAACAACATACAAGATGATAGCAAAATGAAGACGAACTAATGTGACTTGAATTAAAGAATCAATGTATGAAAAAAAAAGTGCATTTGTGACTACTTGATTCCTTCTCTGTATATTAACCTATTATTTTGTCATTTCTTTTTTACTTTTGTATTTTTTCCAATTGTTTATAACATTCTTTTTGATTGTATTACTAACTGTTACTCGCTGTTGTTTGATGACAGTGAAAATGCTCTAAATGAACCAATTAAGGGGCCCTTCGCACAGAACGCAGCCTTGCATCTAAAAACATGAGATGCAGCGCTCAGGGATGTTTTTTTTAAAAGCATCTCCTCTGCTATGTTGCGTTCAAGTTTAACAGTTGTCATGCCAACTTGCTACTGTAATCAAGCTTATAACCAGGGTGCGAATTACAGCAGGGTTCGGGTGAGATTGACCCTCCTAATTAACGCTTGATCCCCCTGAAGGACATCAAAACAAGATGTATGGGGGTTAGCCCTTTAATAGTGAGAAATTGTTTGCTCTGATCTGTATTTTAAATAATAATGTTAATAATTAAATCAATGGATAATATAAATATACATTTGACCACCTCATAGCGGTTCATTGTGAATGTATAATGGCACAAATTAGTTTCCGTGAGAAGAAAAAAATTCAACAGTCTGAAACCCGCTTTAAGTGTTTACAAGACAGTTTTGTCATGAAATGGGTTTTTGTTTATATATAGTCTAAAGGAAAGTAAAATTAGATGCTTAGTTATCTAATATTTTTAGTTAAATTAAAGTGCTCTCTTGTTCAGGAAAAAAAGTTTCAAAACATTACATGTGACTTCAGTGGTTCTGTAATCGTTATTCAGTGGACAAAAACCCCCAAACTTTGTTCGCCTAGGTCAGGGGTGTCCAAACTCGGTCCTGGAGGGCCGGTGTCCTGCAGATTTTAGCTCCAACTTGCCTCAACACACCTGCAAAGATGTTTCTTGAAAGCCTAGTAAGAGCTTGATTAGCTAGCCTAGGTGTGTCTGATTGGGGTTGAAACTGAACTTTGCAGGACACCGGCTCTCCAGGACCGAGCTTGGACATTCCTGGCCTAGGTTTTCCATAGCAGATTAGGGTGCACTTCCATTGTAACAGCAATATGTCATACTCCCTCATAGTAAGTGCGTACCCATCGTAAAGAAGTAGAAAAAAATTTAACTTGAGACTTTCTGCCACGGTGCCGTGAGGTGTCGCAGGCATGCAATCGGTTGTTGTGAACTATGCCACATTACACGAGTAGAAACTATTGAATCCTGTATCATGATGCCTATTTGTCATTTACAAATCTCTACGACACCATGCATCAAGGAAATCGTGCCCAAATCGTGTTATCTGACCGGGGCTTTACTGTGTTATGTATGAAATGAACAAAAACTTGTCTTTCAACAGTCTGAAACCAGCTGTAAGTGTTTACAAGACAGTTTTCTCATAAAATAAGTGTTTGTTTATATATAGTCTGAAAGTAAAGTAAAATTTGATGCATATGTTGTATAGTTTGACCTACTGTAACTTCTGAAATGGCTAATCTGAAGTTACTGTAGGTCAGATTGACTAAATATCCCTCAAAACACTAAAAACTTAAATACATTTTTAATAAATTAGCGATAATTTAAATACAAAAGCTTTCATTGACTGAAGCATGTGTTACAAAGAGTAACATTCCCGAAAAAAGTTGACCAATGTATAATTCACACTCAGCTTACAATCCTTCTCCCGCCTCTCACGACTTCTGATTGGTCCACTGTTTTGGGACTGACATTGATGAGTGGCACTTTGTGTGAAATTATTTTAAATTGATACAGCATCTTAAAAACAATGGAAAAGTAGCACATTGGAATGAAAAGCAGCATTCTACAGGATCCTAAGGAGTTTCGTGTCTTTTTGTGTTTTTTAATTATCGCACAGACAGGGACCCTCTCTGAAATTTTGGTTTAGGTCCCTTAGAGAGGTCTAGGACCTGCTCTGCATCTAGAAGAGCTCTGGAAATTATGCTAGCTAAACAATCCCTTCTCTCTCACACACACATTGATACGCACAAGCAGGTGCGCGTCTTTTTGGGAATCAATGCAGCGTTCAAGCTGTCAGGGGAGATTTGGGAAAGCTTGTAACCTGCATGACTTTAGGCAGTGACTCAACTCTGCACCGTCGCCATAAATCCCGTTCCCCTGCATCACGAGCTTTTTTCACACCATTCAGGAATATAAAACAGAATGCAAAGTGAGAGAAGAACCCTGCACTGGAAAGTGAAGATGTTAATGTTTTCCCGCCTTTTTGGTATTCCCGAACACGCTTTCTCTCTGTATGGGGTGTACTGTCTCGAGATGGATAACCTGCCTCCTGTAGCGTCTGTGTGTGCTGGCTTCTTACTACACTATCTGCCCGACCAATTTATGGATACTGGAATGCAGCCAGTACGTGGATTGAATATTAATTAGAGACGGAGCTTCTCTGAATTTGCAGATAGACCACCTGTTACACGCCACATATGGCTCTTGTGTTCAGGCAAAATGCTGATTTCTTGCTGAGAACTCACCTCTGTTGTGGATCACCAGTGCTTCCAATTGCTTGGAATGGTACGCATATTTTTAAATCATTTAATGGTGGATGCGCATGTACTGCCTTCATTTTAACCTAACCTGTTAGTCATATCTTAATTATTTAATGTCAATATACAATAATTATATTAAAAAAATCATTGAAAACATGTTAAAACCTTTAACCAAAAAAAAAAAAATAATGTTATTGGTTGTAAAAATAAGTGTAGAAATGTGCAATTTATACTTGCATGTATATATTCTTAATAAATTTATTTATTTATTTTCAAAAATGGCGTTTTAACAACTGCATGTACGAAACCTAAATTTGAAAGTCTCTAGTTGATTTGATATCTCTAGTTTTATCATTTCTATTTAATCTCTATAGTTTATTCTTTACATCCCACACCAATAACAAACACTCTTATTTTGCAAAGTCTGCTCATTTAATCAGAATATTGAAACATTCAATGTGACAGATCACTGTTTAGTTCTGACAACAATGGTTCGTTTTGCTTCTAAATTTTGCATACACTCTATAAAAGCTATCACTGGGGCCCTACTATGGCTTTGCAGTAAATCCACATTGCAGGATCTGCAGTGTTGAGTTGGGATGATCACCATTTTTTTATTTATTTATTTTTTCCAGATTTCATATTTAAACCATTGTTCTATAGATAATTATGAGAAAAGCCAGAAAACAATTTTATTTTATTTTCATTTTGTTTTCTTCAAATTAAGCTATTCAGGTTATCTGGTGAAATTAAATTCATACTGTGCTATATAAACAGTCAAGCCTGAAATTATTCATACTGCTGGCAGATTCCGATGTAAAGATTATTCAATCAATTTATTTATTTTTTTAACCATAAATTGCATAGGCTTCTCTTAGAAGATAATAGGACAATGCACAAGAGACATCATTGTGATAAAAATAAATAAATAAATAAAAATATTATAGTTATATATATCTCAGCTTTTAATTTTGTTCTTGGCTGTATATCGCATAGCATGAATGCAATTTATCTAGCAGAAAAATACATCACAATGGCCATTTTTTCCTATTATTGTGCAGCACTAGGCAATACCGTTTCAAAAGGTACCTTTTTTTAATCTAAAAGTTCCTTATTGGTACTTTTTTTTTTTTTACATGTAGCATTTGCAAATGTACCACCACAGCTTTTGTACCTTTATTCTAGACTAGTGTTTCTCAACTGGTGGGTCTCGCTCAACTGGTGGGGGTTCCCACTTTTGGATCGCGGGAACATTTTTAGTGGGAGTGTGTGGTCAAAAAAAAAAAAACATACATTTATAATTTATTTTGCTTATACCGGATTTTATTTTGAAATGCGCGTGCGGCAACAGTTCAGTTGAGTTCATGAGAGTTTAACATTTCTTTACCCTAACCACTGTTTACAGTATTTGTCATTTTTACTTTGTAATATTTCTATAATTTGATACATTTTGTTAAATGACAGCAATAAAATATTGTTTATTTGTAAGTCTTTGTGATTTTCTTAGGATTTATCTGTCACTACTTGTGTATGTTAACAAATAAATACAAATTAATTATAATTCCTAAAATTATAGTTCCTAAAAATTTGGGTCGTGGCTTGATGACCATGTAAAAATGTGGGTCCCATGGCCAAACCAGTTGAGAACCACTGTTTTAGACCGTGTATGTCATGGATCATTATAGTCATAATTTCCACAGCTAATTAGTAACACTAGAGAAATTAATGCTAAAAATTCTTATTTATTATAAGATTATAAAATATTTTTTAATATTTGCACTATACAAGCCAACATGTATCTTAAAGAGCCCATATTATGGGTTTTTGAAAATGAGCTTGTATGTAGTGTGTACCACAGCTCTAAGTGAAGTGAAATGTCCAGCTAAGGCTTAAATCTGAAAGTGCACAGTGTTTAAAACTATTGATTCATCTATAAAAGAGTCGACTCATCGTTCTTCAAATGAATCGTTGTTATAACGAGTCTTTAGCCGTTTCGGCATGACGTGAACACGAAACATAAGCCCCGCCCACTAGCTGCGCACGCAGACCGCGGGAAAGTTGAACCCCCCGGCCCCGCCCACAGACAGGAAGAGAAAGTGGAAGATGACAAGCACTATCGCATTCAGGTTAAATCATGTTACGTCGTGGACGCAGCGCACTGAAGTGTGAGGGGAAACTTGTGCTCTTTTCCCTTCCTAAAGATAAAGCTGTGAGAGTCAGTGCGTGAGGCATTTTTTGCAAAAATAAACCTCAGCATTAGCCCAGCTTTGTGCTGTGTTCCCTCTGAGGAGTGCTTCTAAAATCTCCACTATTACAACGGGGGATTCGCCGGCCGTCGTTAACAGAAGGAGCATGTGGAGCACTGGGACGTTTCCCAGTGGCCTGACGGCTGATCTGCCCTGCCACCGTGAATCTGGCGTGCACCCTCTATCGAACCTCTCCTTCTTTCCCCATTTCAACGTAAGTGTGATTAAAACTGTTGCCTCGCTGTTTTCTCTAGCTTGCAAATTATGTATTTAATTGTGTTTTGAAAACGCGACGCCTGTCGCTTTGTTTATGGATTAAAATGCGTTTGTGAGCTTGTGCTCCTCTGTTGTTTGTCGTTGCTATGGCCACCATGGGCTGTTCCTACTCACGCGCGGCGGTCATGCGTCATAATGGGTCAGCTTTTGCTGCTGTGTGCATTAATACTGAATGTCTGTCGCTGTTTTTAGTTATGGTTAACAATAGAGTAATATGCTGGGAGATTGGGGAGGTTGAGTTCGGGACTGAGCTGTCTTAACTTCTGTGAAGCGTGTTTCTGGCGCTGCGATCGGACCAATGTTGGCGACCCGGGGGTTTCACAGACCGTACCAAAACGCTGAGGACCGGGGGGTGATTTTCCGGGAGAAATAACAAATCGGGAGGTTGTCGTTAGATGGGTCTGAAATACAGGCTACTCCTGGGAAAAACGGGAGTGTTGGCAGGTACGCTCACGTATTCACTATGCCGTGATGGGCATTCTCTCGCACTGAGCGCTGTCGACCAATCGCAACAGAATGGGTCATCGACTCATCTGTCCAATCAGCGCAGTTTAGCATCACGCTAAGGAGTTGTTTGGGAACAAATGAATCATTCAACAGCTGAACGATTCATATGGGAGTCGCTGGGATAATGAGGTAAAAATAAATGCAGATTATAAGACAATGAATGTGTTTTTTGACCATGGATGCATATCAGACTGTTGATGAAGACCCCCAAAACCAAAATATGACATTTTTTTATGTACAATATGGGCTCTTTAATTATTTAAAGGGCACTTATGAGGAAAATCATGTTTTGTAAACTGTTTGGACAGAACTGTGTGTAGGTATAATCTGTCCACAGTCCTATTGGGGTGATATAAAGACAATTAGTGTCTTTTTAAAATGATCTGATGTTAAAATAGGATCTAAATCCCTCCCATATTGAGGCCCACCACAACGTGATGTAGGAGTGCGGTTTTCCCACCCACTGAATTGATTGACAGCTACGTATTAACAGGTCTCCATAGTAACATGTATAATCATATCAACAAGACAGAACTTGTGCAAAGCAACTGGGATTACAAAAAGACCTGTTCGCTGTTATCATCAATCATCAAATGCATTTTACAAGTTTAAAATGTTTTTAAAACAGTGTATGATTGTAGTACAGCGATTTTACCGTCTTGATCACCACAGCCGCATGTCAGTACAATTATAAATGAAGACACTTCAATCCTGATTTGTGAACGTTAAATCAGGATTATTTTGTACATTAACATTTCGGCTTCATACAGCAGTGGATATTAACGAGTATCCTGTCATATTTTCTGTGCAAAAACAGTGCAAAGGTAAGCGTTGCAGAAAGGCTTGAATTAACTCCGCAACAAATACATCAAATAATCATTGGGAAAAGTTCTTACTGTAGTATTTCTCACAAACGTTATATGAGATCTGCTTTCTTTATGTCAGTGACTGTGCTGTTTATATGAAGCCAGAGATTGAGGCACACTCTGACACTGGCATTAAAGGCACATGCAACAAAAACAGCTACATTGTGTTCAGAGCAGAAAATCCAATATTTTAAAAGGTATAATAAATAATCTGATGGGTGTGGGTGTTTTGAGCTAAAACTTTACAGACACATTCTGGAGACACAAAAGACTTTTCTTAAAACTTGAAAAAGGGCTAAAATAAGTGCCCTTTAATGCCGATATTTTAAAAAAACCAATTCCTCATGAAAACAACCAATGTTCAAATTTGTAAAAAATATATTTTATATATTTATATATTTGCATATATTTTTATTTAATTGATTATTATTTCTCAGATCATATAAAGGGTTTTAAATTTTTATATCCTTAATTTTTTTGTTAAGGCCAGAGCCAGTTTTTTTAGTAAGTTAAACACAAACACACACACACACACGCACACACAGAGGTGTGCAGGAAAGTATAGAGTTATGGCCGCAGTGCAGCTGTTGAGTTGTGGTGCTCTTGTGGGCGACTCAGGTTTGATTCATCTTCAAGTCAATTCGCACATTCTTCCTTAAGATTTTATGTCTTTTTTTCTTCCTGGGGCATTGCTGCTGCATCTTCCATTAATGTTAAAATACACAGCCTTACTTTCTAGGAGAGCCCTGAGGTAGAGTTTAAAGCACAATTGAGCTCCTGGACCAGCAACTTTACGTTTGCTTTAGTACTATTGAGCGACATGAATAAATCTACAGGTCACAGTTGATTTAAGTAGTTCATTTTATTTATTTTTATATTTTAGCCTAAACATGGAATAAAAATTATTATTCGTTCATTCAATCATTTTTCTTCGGCTTAGTCCCTTTAACTATCAGGTGTTGCCACAGTGCAATGAACCGCCAACTTATCCAGCATATGTTTTCTCAAGTGGATGTTGCAACCTAATACTGGGAAACACCCATACACTCTTGCATTCACACACATACACTACAGACAGTTTAGTTTACCCAATCCACCTATAGCGCATGTCTTTGGACTGTGGGGGGAACCGGAGTGCCCAGAAGAAACCCACGCGCACACTGGAGAACATGCAAACCCCAGTCAGGATTCAAATTAGTGACCTTCTTGCTGTGAGGCGACAGTGATAACCACTGAGCCACCTTGTTGCCCTACTTTTATTATCTGTGATGCTAAATTTCATATATGTGACATATAACATATAGTAACACATTATAGTCAATAATATAGAAACATATAGCAACATGTAATAGTTAATAATAGTATAATGTTGATTAATTAATAATGGAATAACTGTCCTTTATTTTATTTAAAATACACCAATAAAAGCTTATAAAAACTAAATGTAAGGGTATAAAAAACTGTCCTTTGTGTAATGTACCAAAGAGTATTAAAATATACAATAAACAACCTTTTAATATTCATCACGGCTGCATTTATTTGATCTGAGTTATACCTCACAGGGATATTGTGAAATATTTTTATTTTTAATTTTTGGATAATATTAATAATATTACTGGTTTCTATTTGAAAACATTTTAAGATATTATTCCTGTGTTAACAAAACTGAATTTTCAGTGATTGATTGATTGATTGATTGATTGATTGATTGATTGATTGATTAAATCATGATGCTTGATTTTCAATGAACATTCATTTCATACATAATTTATTAAACATAATTATTTAACATAATTTATTTAAAATAGAGTTTTCCTCTTTTGAGTCAATTTAATTATTTAGTTATTTCTGGAAAAAAAAAACGTTCAACAAAAAAAGTTGTACTGACAAAAAAAAACTT
>CAIGQQ010033557.1:0-28197 GCA_903798035.1 Danio albolineatus
ACACACACACACACACACACACACACACACACACACATATATATATATATATATATATATATATATATATATGATAAAATAAAAAATATAAAATAAAAATAAATAAATAAATAAATTTGCATTTATTGCCATGTCTCAGATTTCTATATGCAGGACCCTGTGATCAGCTAGTGCATTCAAATTTGACTTGATTGCCTGGCCAGAGTTGGATTGACATTTCATCTTCATAAATGTAGTTTTGTATTCAGTATGCTAAGAATGAGCGGCACACTATTTATCATGAATGGAATGTAAAAGTTAAAATGAGCAAGAGTGTTGTTTTCTGCTGAAGTTGAGCAGAAATTTGATCATCTTTAATTGTGATTGCAGAGCATCAGTTAAGCATGAAAGAAATGAGAGTGATTAAATGCATTAATACACTGTTTGTCCAGCACATAAGTAATTAAAGCAGCTCAATTCTGTGTAGTCCCTCCTGCTCATCCGAAGTGATCCATGCCAGAATTTGCCTGGACTATTCCCCAGATCACCCTTTTCAGGCAGCTTCAGGTATAGTTTGCAGGTGCATGGCAAAGTTGCAGGAAGATGTCCCACACCATTTAAATTGCATCTAAATTAATTAAATATAAAGTCATGTAAACTAAATCTAAAACCTGCTAGCATGTTACTTAGAAAACAAAAAAAAATCAAATGCAAAATACACATATTAACATGTTTGCAATAACCTTTCTAATGATGAATGAGAAAATACCTGGTTTTGCAATGGCTTAAGTTACAAGATCCCAAAACGCCAACAGTGCTGATACTCAAAAGTCCTTTGCTAGGGCCGTATCTGGTTCTCGTTTTTTAATTGTAATCATGTACTATATGCGCACCTGTGTACCAGTTATAATAGACAGTTCTGTTTCTCTAACTCTGCTCTCCAAAAGACCCATACAGCATCTTGTTTCATGGTCACGCATTGGCTATTATGAAAAATGATTCAATCTGTCATAATTATTATGATTTAAAAAGTAATTAAATGTTTGATTGGGACACCCCTGATTGTCTGTGAGCATCTGAACTTTTTTGTTTCTTTTTCAGACTGTCAAAAGAGATAAATCATGCATAAACTGGCCTAAAACTCCCAGCCAAAATAATGACAGACTTTTCGATGCTAGGTGAGCTATGGTTTACAAGATGTGGTGTTATGCTGGTTGTAAATTATTGTGGACAAACAAGAACGCAAATTCTACAAATCCAAGGGGGGAAAAGTGCCACGTCAAACACAATGGAACATATAGATGTGAAAAATGCTCCATTCTGTGACGGAACCTTTAACAAGTGTGATGGTGATTCTTGCCATAAATTTAACAGCAGACCGGTTTCTAGCAGTGGCCTTATAAAAGACCTCAACTCGTTACCTGCTGCGGGCCAGAGATGCTGACGCACCTGTGTTACGAGGAACAGAGGGATCTCGAGTTAATCCAGTATAGAGTATTGCAGCAAACCATAAACTACACCGGACACTAGTCTTTGTCCGGGCAGGACAGTAAATCTGTAGCAAACAGCAGAGCACAGATTGTCCTCATGCCGTGGAAGAAGTGCTGCACCTGTCTGGGCACTGAGGAACAGCAGTAAGGTCAGCCTCTAAATCATTCAAGAACACGGGGAGCGTTTCGCTCTCTCCCTCCGCAGGACAGCATTAACTGAACCTTTACCGGCAAGCCTGACAGGTGCGCTGAATCTCCCCGACAACAATTAACTCGGTCGCTCTGTTTTCACATGATGAATATTTTATGCGTACAGTGAATAAGCCCAGCCGTGCCCACGCATATCGATTCGACACAGGTATTTTGTGTAGACGGAGCGGAGTATAGACTGCTGCTAAAGAGAACAGTCTAATTAGCGTGAGGAGAACAGAAACCGATATAGTGAAAAGAAAAGGTTGTTCTCTTATAATTGATCAACACTGTTTATCCTCACATGGTAGGTTGTACAAAAGAAGTGCCAAAAGTGAGCTGTTTAAAGAGGGAAAGCAATGCAAGAGTGGCCCGCTGGAGTTTCGTTAGCATGACAGACAGGCCCAGTTAGCATCGCCCCTGAGTCAACTCGCGCTCATTGTGAAGAAACCTGCCAACAGCTTAGCGGGTTACGGATGCTATTTCAGTTCTCAACTACTTTCTCTTCTCACCGTAGGTGCTCGTCCAATCAAAAGTGCATGAAAACAATGTTAATGATAGTCTTTAAAGCACTGAAATAACTGTGCGGCGCCAGAAAGAGACAGCGGCGTGTTCATTTACACCATGCTAATTAATTAGCGCGGCTCTCTGCGAAACGGCAGAAAAGCTCAGCTCCTAATTGTCCTTCGTGGATGTTGGGGGGCGAATCGTCTACAGGGGAAAATATCATAATTAGAGACAAAAGATTTCCAACTGCACATTTTCCATGCATAGCGAAAAAAAGGACAATTTCACCACTTAGCGTCAAGAGTAAATAGCAATAAGTGTAGCATAATTATTAACACAAAAGCAGCCAACTTGTAAAGGCAACAGCGAATCAAGTGTAGGAACAAGAGACAGAAGAGGAGGATTTATTCTAATGGTTTTTGAAAGGATTACCAATAATAAAGTGGTCACGCTCGGACCAGTGCTCTTCCATTAGCGCTCACTGACACAAAGCTGCTTAGAATGAGCCTTTGTCAATAAAACCGAACCTAAACATGGTCATTCACTAAATGAGCCTGGGAAGATATGCAAGCCAAAAACTGGAGTGCAAATCATGGGTATTGCTCCAATGTTTCTCTTTTTTTCCCATATACAGTAGTATACACATACCATTTGACATAATAACAAAGAATTTCCTTTTTGGTTTTGAAAAGTCTCATGCTAACCAAGAATGACAAAAATTTGTGATATTCCATAATACTGTATACACTATATGACTGTATTTACAATGTAACATTGCTTTTTTGAGGAAAAAGTAGGCGTGCACGCTAAATCAGCAGCCACATTGATATTGGCCGATAAATGCTGTTTTTAATGTTATCAATATCGGTCTAATATCAAAATTAGGGTGACATCTTTAAGCCGATAGATTATGCCATCGTATTTTATTTATTTTTATTTGTTTGTTTATTTAACAGGGACAATACACTTGATATTGTTAAACAAACACAACCGATGCCATGTATATAGAGCATATAGCATGAAGCTAACTTGCAGCCCTCAGACAGAACTGCCTGCCTCGTACATGCATGGGTTTAAATATAATGGCGCTTTCCTTACATTATTTAATACTTCCACTAAGGAAGTTAAGTCCATCCTTTCTTTGTGTGGTATTGCTGTGCATTAATAACTCAGTAAGTAACCATATTCCACATTGTAGATATGTTTGATAGCGTGTCATTGTGTATTTTGGTTTAAATCGCCTCGGGAAAATTATTAAATGTGTATACATAATAGCAACGATGCACATGTGCTAAAGTCCTCGTTGTTTGTAATATGATTATTTGGTGTCATCACCGTGTTGCTTGCCAAGTGTTGATTGATAGATTGATTGTATTCAGTTTGATCTGCATTTTTTTATTGATTACAACGAGCGCACACGATGGCGATGTTGCTTTACGTTAAATGATTGTATTTTTGCTTTGAGTGGGCTACTCAGTTCGTAAGATCAGTTCAAACGTCATTTTTTCATTTTCTTTTCGGCTTAGTCCCTTTATTAACCTGGAGTCGCCACAGCGGAATGAACCGCCAACTTATCCAGCATATGTTTTATGCAGGGAATGCCCTTCCAGCTGCAACCCATCACTGGGAAACATCCATAGACACTCATTTACACTCATACACTACAGACAATTTAGCTTAGCTACACCACATGTCTTTGGACTTGTTGGGGAAACCGGAGCACCCGGAAGAATCCCACGCGAGCACGGGGAGAACATGCAAACTCCACAAAGAAATGCCAACTGACCTAGTCGAGGCTCAAATCGGCGATCTTCTTGATGTGAAGCCACCATGATGCCGTACCAGTTCAAACTTTTATAAAGTTTTTCAAATAAAATAAGTTATTCACTGTAAAAAAAATATAACATTTTGAAATATTTATACTGTATTTATTGGCTGATGTATCGGTTTTCGGCCTCCAAATCTTAAGAGTTATCGGTTATGGACATTTGGTCATTTATATTAACCCAGACGGGTTTACAGCACATATCTGTCTGTATACCTTCATGTTACAGTTTAAATCTGTGAATATACAGAAACAAACCTAGTTTACAAACAATTTAAATAATACTCCCTCTGCACTGCAAACTGTTGAATTCCACACACAAATATGCATCTCCCACATTTCTTTGAGGTCAATCAACATTTATTAAAAAAACAAACACTTTTTTCATAGTTGCAACGTCATAATATATATATTTTTTTAAAGAAGAAAAACCAACAAATGTCCCTTCTAATTTTGGCTTTTAGCTAGACCAGTCATGATTAATAAACATAAATGCTCTACTTCTAAATACAGTACATGTTATTGATCTTATTGTGAACAATTCATAAATGCAAAAATCAAAACATCAGATCATTTTCAGACATCTCTTCATGCACATCTCAACCATTTAGTCCGCTTCTGTTTCACTTGGATGTATGCCACAATAGGGAAGAAAAGCTCTGTTTTCATCTCTGCTTTAAAGGATATTTTAAAAAGATGAATAAAGGAAAGTGAAGGACGTGAATTTGAGCGCATGGACGCGTGCCCTTTACATCTGTCACATCAATGTTCAGGCATAGTAACAAGGGAACCATGACAAGGTTTTAAAACAATTCATCTTTGACTTTCACATGAATAATTTGATTTGCACGGGAGGCAGGAGGTTTAAGCCAACAATACCTGAAAAGCTAAATGTGGAAGTCTTTCATTCAGTCTTTTTTTCAAAGCAGCAAAATGACACCTGAAAAGAAGCCTGGCGGTCATTAACTGTTCATCTTGTTAATGAGGTGTCTAATCTCACAGGATCTTTTATTAAACTGGCTGGTGCTCCATTTGGAGACGTGGCCTATAACCTGTGGCACTAAAACATTGCACCTCTACCTGGCTCTCTCAGGGCCTCTGAAGAAAAAAAATCATTCAGGCCAGTCTGACAGAATTACTGATTCAATTCAATCAATGGTGGCCAGCCTCACCTTCAGACGAGAGTTATTACCACGTCTGAGGGATCTGAGATGTGTTTGTCACATTTTCTCTGTTGACACCTACGTGTTATGAGTGTGCAGCTGCAGGAATGTGCTTAAACTATTTTTCCTGTGGCGACTTGTCCCTTAAAGCATTTTTTTGATAGCTTGGGAAACACATCAGTTAGGGAAATACTCAGTTTTGGTTTTATGGTCTAACAAATCAGTTCCTTTAATTAAAACACAAAGGAGTGTTTTTTTATGTTGTTCGTTAGCTTGTTGTGTTGTCTTTGCAGTCATCTTATGCTCAAAAATATGTCCGATTTAGAAAACCTTACAAACTTAAATACAATATACTGTATATACATCAGGGCATAGAGTTTCCTACAAGAACCAGTTCCATTTTAGAACCATTCCAAATTTAACATAACCAGAGGCTTGATATGTGTGAAAATTTTAGGTACTGTATATCTATCTGTGACAAGGAGCTTATCTCATCACGCAGATGCACAATTTGTTACAGCACAATGCAGCAGATTATAACAACAATTCATGTTGGTATGTTTTTATATGTTTGCCTACATTTTAGTCTTGTTGTCAACAGTAGTGCACCGTTTATTAGATGAGCAGATCAGAGTGTGCACATTCATAGTTTTTGGTCACTTTACTGGTGCAGAGGAACTGTCAATCTTGTTTGTGTCAAGCTATAAGCATTTTTTTACTTATTTTTATCAACAAAATAAACAAATTTGCTTGAACAGCATTAATCTAAAGGAATGCACCATATTTTAGTCTCCCAGCCACAAATCTTGCGACAACAGCCTGATAAACCTAATATAAGCTACAGCAGCATCTCACACTCAGGTAGAAAACACAGACGAAAAGACAGCCACCTTCGAATTTTGGATAAACTGACAATACATTTTTTTGTGATCATGAAATTATGATCATTAAAATTATACCACTAGTCAGGGATCCTCAACCATTGGGTCATGACCCAGTATCAGGACTTGGAAGAGATTTTATTGGGTAGCAACAGAAAAATCTAAATTTACATATGATATGATTCAGAAAGCATAATTTCCAATTGAGTCATTCCAAATTTGGCTTTTCTTGAAGAGATTCAAGATGAATCACCTCCATGATGAAGAAATGTCCCTGAAATGAGTGTTACAATATGAAAATGACACACAAGTAATCAAGCAACAACTTGGTTTCATAAAGCCAAGGTAATGGAGTAGCCAGTTCAATCCCCTGACCTCAACTCAACTGAAAAATTCTGTGGTGACATCAAAAATGCTGTTTCTGAAGTAAAACCCAAAATACACGGCAAATGTGGATGTAGATTTTTTATTTTGTGTGCCAGAATATTTACAGCAGTTACCAAAAACAATTACTATGGAACAATGAGTCAGAAATCAAACCAGTTACGTTCTTGCTGTGAGGTAACCGTGCTAATCATGTGATTTTCAAGTATATGTAACTCATTCATGAGATGTCAAAGCTGAAATTTCATCCAGTCTTCATTGTTACAAGATTGTAAAGTTATGATTTGATTTCAAATAATAACAACAACAACAAAAAACACATTGAAACAGAAACGTGGGGTGTAATCCCCCATGGTTCTGTTTTCTTTCCAATGCCTCACTCAAATTGTTATGAAAAATACATTCAACCAGCCAATTTTGCAGCCGTATTAGGTCATGATTTTTGCATTCCATCAGCACAGACGGGATAAACGAAAAGTCTCAATGCATTTCTAATTAGCGTGCGCAGTACCCATTCATTTGTCTGTGTAGGGCTCCGCGGCCCCAGGGAAAACTCAGTACATTTTACAGCTTATTGAAATGAACCTTCTGAAACAGCGACACACTGTCACAGTCAAGTCGATTGAAGAAGGATGCTTTCCTGAGCCCACACGCATGTTAGTTCAGAAATCTGTCCTTCGAAGCAAGCCTGATCAAAGTCACCCCGCTGAATATTTCCAACGCCGAATTACCAGTGTCATTTTGCATCTTCTTTGAATCGACCCATAAACACATATGCATAAATGACCCAGCATGACACGTCTCCTCTGCAAGGAAGCACGAAGCCTGTGGCGACCGTGTGCCGACCGTCAGGGGGCATTTTCACGCTCGGCTGGGTCAGCGCTGTGATTTGATTGGGTCCACGGCCATGTGACTGGTGTGCCGCATCTGCCTGATTTGCATGCTGACCTGGCGTGGCTGTGGGCTCCTGTCTGAACTCTCAGAGCATCTGTGCTGATGTATAGAACTGCAGGCTGCCCTCAGGCTATGACTTACTCTGTGCATTTACATTTGCTTCCTGCAAAGCACCAACAAGCTATTGCAGAGTACCTCAGCTGTAAACAGCAGCTTCTCCTGAACCTGAGACCTGAACTTCTCTTGCATGCGAACTCAAACTCTGAGTTCATGAAGTCAGTGTTTGGTGCCAATCCACAGGCTAGCTTTGCAAACCTTCTTCAGGTGACAGTTAGTGGTTTTAATAACTGAATAACACTTGACTATAAGATCGATTATTAATGAGAATGAGAAAGCCAATTTTTCATTCTCAATCTAAACAAAACAACTTTTAGATCTTCATTTATTACATGACCATTTATTGTGTGTGTGCGCGCACATTTAACAACCCCCTCTATCACTTATTGACCCATGGCAGTGGTTATGGAGCAGGACACAGGTGTTAGGAAGCTAAACTGTCTTAGTACATTGGCTGTCATTCCTCCTCATGGTCATCTGTAATTGTGTGAAGAGGCAAGCTAATGTTCCAGCACAGCAGATCACTGTGGAAAAGCTGTTAGCGGCTAATCACACACTCTTGACTTCAGCACTTTGTGCTTTGCACACTAATTTTATTCAGAGATTGCTGGATGACCAGTCTGCTCTCCATTGTTAACAGTGATATAGACTTTTTGTAATACTTTCTTTCTATTCATCTTTTTGTATATTGGATAATGAAACTGTTAAATCTCACTGGATTAACTAAGAGTTAAAGTGTGTAATAAGCAGATAATAATAAGCACAACTGATCCTGCATTGTTGATTTGCATATATGATATTATAAATGCTCGTCTATGTTTTTATATTATTTGTAAGAACTAATTGCATAATTTATCCTAACAACAACATGGAGTTTTTTTAACATATACTGTTAGTTAAGTTTTATAAACTAATTTCAAGAGGAGCATGTGATATGATTGATCGTGGCTGATCTCTCATATGCAATCATCGATAAACCAATCAGATGTATCCAAACCTACAATAAATAGCCCATTCACCTTACTTCCCTTATCTTTGTTTTAAAAGAATCCCCTTATCCACTCAATCTTCTCCTTTACCAGAGGGAGCTCTCGAGAACTACCTGATCTCGGACCCCCTTACATGTTAATTGACCAGGTTCAATTATCTCAGAGCTCAGGGTTCTCTCCCGGGACAACATGCCAAACCTAAGCAATATCTAAGTGTGAACTCTTGAATTTACTATTCAAGGTTCACACACATTTTTACTACTACAATTCAGAGACTTTTCCAGGACTTTTCCAAGACTTTCAAGTAAATTGTCATGACCTGTTTCATGTAATATTTATGTATACATGTTATATAATAAGAAAAACGATGCATCTTCAAAGTTATTACAGCATATCATAAAACATGCAACAATCTATTTAGTTTAAATTCATCTGTATATCTATGTAAAATGTATTTAGATAATGTTCACACAGCACTAATAATGTGAGAGCATGTGTTTGACAATGAAAAGCAAAGAAGACAACTAACCTAAAGTATATGTAAATATACAGAAATTTGTTAAACTAATTTCCATGACTTTTCCAAAACTTTGTGGGTTTTTCAGTTTTTCCAAAACTTTTCCAGGCCTGGAAAATGCCATGTCAAAATTCCATGATTTTTCCAGGTTTTTCATGATCGTATGAACCCTGACTATTAGAAGAAGTAAAATTATATTTTTTTATACTACTATAATGTATCATATGATCAATTGTTATTCAAAAGTTTAGCTTATTTTAATCTATGCACAAAAAAAAAATCTATCTAGCCATGTGTTATAGTGATTTTAACATGGCCTCTCATGGACATTGATTGATGTATTCCATTATTTACAAAGAAACTACATATTTAATGCAACACATTAATATCTGTTCTAGAATTACTTTGATCAACGCTCATTTGCAAAGCTCAGCTCAGACATCATTTCGAAAGATGAGATGAAAGCCATTAAACTGGTACAAGTCCTTCAGATGTAAGCGTCTGACACCAAACACCACAAAACAGAGATCAACTAGGGGACTGATGCAATATGAAAACATTCCTCTATCACCGAATCTAAATGGCCTTTTTCCCCAGAGACAACGGTGATTCTGTGATAGCAGTCACTAAAAGTCAGTAAAAAATGGCCTTCATATTGCTGGCGCAGTGCTGTCATCTTTCATGACAATTCCGGCCTGGCACTGATGGAGTTGCATGCAGAATGAGGTGGAGCCACAGGACAGCGCACTCACCTTGGACAGGATGCAATCTGTGTGAATTATTGAATTATTGTCAGCAATAGAGGGTTTCAACACCACATGCATTTCAGCTTGACCAAAACCTCCTCACAAAATAATAAGATGGGCTGGGCGAACAGCCAAAGCTCAAGTGCACAAACTCACCACACTAAAACCAAGGGAATTGTTTTCAATAGCTGTCACTGGGAGCATCGTGTATTTACAAACACCATTTTTACAATTTTTTACAACTATTGGCGCCCGAAAAATGTTTTACTGTGGGTAAAACACTCAATTGTATGCTACATACACATTCCACTGCAGCCGAGGGTTAAGATTGGATATCTTTGAGTAAAATATTTAAAATATTAGAAACATTTTAGGAATCTCAAAGTTGTCAAATGATTGGTTGAATGCTACTGCACTTAATTCCTTCAAAATCCCCTCATATTGAAGAAACAGTTCATGTTGTTTACAACTGACTAGTACTTAACATGATGAACTAAATAACGAATTTTCTAAATTATGTGTGGATTACAACATATGACACTCCATTGTAGCAATAGTCTTCGATCTTACATTGTCAAGTCTAAACAAGTTAAACTGTGGTTACTTCACATGCCAGTTGGACAGTCTCTGGGTGGTCCTTGGGTAATGGAAGCTGCTACAGAGCACAAAACAACAACTTTTTCAGTAAAAGTATTTTTCCCACTCTTTTCTAGAGCCTTTTTTAAAGCATTTTGCTCCGTTAGACAAACAAACTAGCTAGCTACAAAAAGAATCACATTACAAACTTTGATTTAAGTATATTCAGGGCTCAACAATAAGGACTGCCCGATGGCCCAGGGAAAGTGAGAGATGCTCAGGGGAGGAGATAGAATCGTTAATGGCCCGATCAGGCCAGTGCTGCCTTGTCACTAAATTTGAATTTGCCTGCGACTATTTGTCAACTGCATGCATATATAGTCTTAAAATCAAGAAATAGTTTGTGCTTTCAAGTATTTGAATGCTACTGAATGCTCTGTGAAGTCGTAAATACCATATTGCTTTTTTGGTTCCTCTTATCTGATTGGATGTTGTGAGCATGTTATTTTTTTCTGTAACCTGGTAAAAACCAACACAGCAAAAAGACGACAACATGACGGCAACATCAGATCATGAGGCTAAAAGAAAATGTCTGTTTTGTTTTGCAATAAAATACCTGCACATTTTCCTTAACATTTTTAGAAATTATTTTTGACACATTATTTAAAATATGTGGATAAGAAATAGCAATTAACATTTTTTTTGGTGGGGCCAGTGAAAAATTTTGGCAGGGCAAGTAAAAATCTTAACCACTGGTCCAATCGGGCCAGTAGAAAAAATCCTTAGTGTTGAACCCTGACATTAAAATCTGGCAAAATTACAAAAATGTAAGACTCTAATTTTAAAGTAATAGTTCACAATAAAATGAAATTTCTGCCATTACTAACAGACCATCACAAATTAATATATTTTGATGAAATCTGAGAGTTCTGCTCAAGGTCCAGAAAGATACCAAGTCCATATGACTTCATTGATTTTAACTGTAATTTTATGACATTACAAGAATACTTTGTGCACTTAATGACTTAACTTGACTCTTTTTTTTTCTCTTGCTTACAAGACATGCCTACATAAAAGCACTGTGCCCTATCTTGTGTCGTGTTGCTGATGTATATCCTGGATGCCAGAGCACAACTTCCTGTGGTTAAAACAAGGAGTGGAATCATACGGGTTACACCGTGCCCTACTACAAGTGACGCAGCACTGAGACATGATGAAAAGCCATCTTTTCATGTTTAAAGGAGTTTTTGTCCTGTTGCGAATGCAGCATGCAATGTTCCAACTGTACAAAGAGTGCAGTGCACTATTCAGCACATCTGAATGGCTCTGGTATTGAGTTTTTTCTCGTTTTGCATCTGGTGCAGACAACCAAATTACTTGATACATCATGTGTTAGGACATGGTGTTAAATTGTCACAAGCATGATCAAAAAGCTCTTGGATTTCATCCAAAATATCTTCATTTGTGTTCTGAAGATAAACTTCCTGATGTGGACTGGAGTAAGAGAGAGAAGTCATTGTATTTTATTTTTTGAAACCGCAAAAATCTGCTTCAGCATGTTTCACTGCAGTTTCTAGGTAAAATGTACATTTTTTCCCCTTTTTCACACTAATGATAGTTACAGGAACATAGTATACAGTAGCTTATTTTTGTGCCTGTTGTTAAGTGTGTTGGGTTTGAATCCAATGAAGTATGGTTCCACAAAAAAATAAATAAATAAAAATCAAGGTAAAACTATGTCGCCATGGCACTCTTTTTCTCTTGGTGATCTGTACAACAAGCCCCGTCTTTCTATGGATGTGTACAAGAAGGACATGTATCTGAAACATACATCCAAACGCACTGTAAGTAATATATTTCAGATTCACAAAACTGTAGACAGTGCCCTCTAGTGGACTTGTCAGCTGAGTCAAGGGGCGGCAGCGTGGCTCAGTGGTTAGCACTGACGCCTCACAGCAAGAAGGTCACTGGTTTCGAGTCCCGGCTGGGTCAGTTGGCATTTCTGTGTAAAGTTTGCATATTCTCCCCATGATCGTGTGGGTTTTCTCCAGATGCTTCGGTTTCCCCCCACAGTGCTAAATAGTGAATTAAATAAACTAAATTGGCCATATTGTATGTGAATGTGAGAGTCTATGGGTGTTTCCCAGTACTGGGTTGCATTTGGAAGGTCATCTGCTGTGTAAAACATATGCTGGATAATTTGGCAGTTCATTCAGTTGTAGTGACCCCTTATGAATGAAGGGATTAAGCCGAAGGAAAATGAATGAATAAGCTCATGTATTTCCAACAATCCTGGGTTACAAAGAACTACTATCCCGTGAAGCATTGAGAATGAAACAAACTCATTAAAAACTATGAAGAAAAATATAATGATTAATATATAATACAGAATCACAAATATTTAGATAAAATTCTACTATTGCTGTTCTCAGGGGATCCATGTCCCATTTTGTAGTGGTATCTCCAGACTGCAAAAATGTAAATATTAAAAAGGAGGAATATTGAATTCACCAAGCTAAACTCTGCAAAACTCTCTCATGCTCTTACAACTCTTCAGCTCCCCAGTAATTTTTAACTAGCTAAAACCACTTCAGTGGACACATGGCCTTGATCAGGACATACTGTTTCAACAGAGCAAAGTGTAAAAAGTTTTTTTAAGAGTTCAACTTTAATCTTGGATTAAAACAGGATATGATTCACTTCAAATTAGAGTACTATATGTTCTTCCGACTTGACAAATGGAAAAAGGGATACAAGACAAAAGGCCTCAACCCGTGAGACAGAAGTAAGCTGCGGTTACATTTAACCTCCAGCACCAATATTCTGCACAGAGCATCTCTTCGACCTTGAGTTGATGAAGGAAATCCTCTCTGCCGCCAGTGTTGAGAATTGTACACAATGCTGCAGTAATTGGCCAACCAACAGGATCAATGTTTGTACCTGGTCAAGGTTTTTTTCTTTCTTTCTTGCTTTCGAACTTCAAGCTGCAGGGAGGTTTTTCAACAGCTGACTTAGATCTAGTATGTATACAAGCGTGTTTCGATCAATACGCATGAAAAGAAATAACATCAGGTAGCTTTTCACATGGCTCCAATTGCAAAATGTTGTATACTGTACGTTAGACTCAACTTAAAGGATTAATTCATGCTGTCATTATATATACTTGCATTTTTGCAAACTTTCCAGCCGTTCTCTATTTTCTTTTCTTTTTTGTAGACTGCATGAAAGAAACAGTTTACTCTTTTCCATGCAATTACCATGAACACAGACTGACAATGTCAAGGCTCAAAATAAGTAACAAAAAAGCACTATTAAAGCATCAATCTAAATGTAATTTGCACACTATATTCCAGGCCTTCTGAAGATATATGATATCTTCGTCTTAAAAAGTATACACATTTAATGTAAAATATTGAATTATCCCTAGCATGAATGCGGTTGTCTTTAAAATATCTTTATAATGCAACCCAGGCTCATTCAGAAAACGTACCTCTACATACATTTCTGGAGATTGCAAAATATGTCCCTAGAGGTCCGCTTTTTGTAGTTTTTGTTTTCGCAAATCCGCCAGAGGCCGCTGGGTACGCTGTTTGAGAACTCAAATTTTTCTCGCGAGTGCCATTCATGCCTGCTATTCTCACGTAAATCCACCAGAGGGCACTGTCGACTGACTGACCCACCCTCATCCTGCCCTTAACCCCAACCAATAGTGTTTTCAAAAACACTGGCTGACCCGCCCACCCAATTTCATAAATCCAACCAACAGTTTTAAAAGCAATCCAGAAAAAAGAAAAGCCCTCACCTGATTTTTACCACGTTTTCAGATTTGACCACATTCTCACTGTTATTTACTTGTTTATTTAATTTTTTGGCTTCTGTTTTTAATCTTACCTGCTTTATGAAACCAATCTTCACCGGACTGAAACCCCATCATCAGGGTGAGCTAACTGGACAAACTAGTAACAGCGGGAAAGCTGTCCACACAGCGGGAAAGCTGTCCACACAGAGGTAAGCTGTCAACTGGTTAGCGCGAAAAGTACTGGCATCATACCACCCCGTATTGTTAGTTTTAAAGAAGAAATGCAGCCATACGTGGCTACAAAATTCGCGATCTCCAGAAAAGTGTACAAGGGGACGTTTTCAGAATGAGCCAATGTTGTTAAAATGTGTAGTGCAAGTGAAGGTTTTCTCTAAAAGAAGTTAACTTTGTAAATGATAACAGGCAAGGCATTGGAAGAAATGACACAATAAACTTGTCAATCATATTGTGGTCATAGCAAAGACAAGAAAAACGTACTATATCATTGTTTGATGTTTTACAGCAACATCAACAAACTGTTGGTGCTCAAAAATGTGAATGTCCTTTTCCAAAAATGAGCATCTGGTTATTCACATTTGTGTCAGAAATAAGTTTTTACTTATTCTGTAGTCTCTTTTTTTGTGCATAATGTCTTTCTAGATAAAATTTGTACACATGTGACATTGCCAATGCAAACACTTTAAATATCATAAAAAAGTTCACAAAATGAATGTCTGATTACATAAATATTTTTAATTACGTTGGCTCTGTATCCTCCAGTCATGCATTCATAATCAGTCTAATTTGTCAGATGCTCGGTTATTTGAGGAAACACTCAACTGGACTTTGACAAAATATTAAATTTGTATTTTGTTTTACACAGTCTAGGGTTTTTATCACAATGAAGATAGCTGTGAAAAAAGATTCATCATTAATTCTTCAGATGCCAGAGGTTGGAACGTTTGCATTTAATGTGCTAACGTTCATTTTTTAAGTCCCCAAATACTTGTTGTAAGAAATGCTTTTGTGTGTGTGTGTGTTTGAAAGTCTCATATGCTCAACAAGGTTGCCTTTATTTGATCAAAGACACAGTAAAAACATTAAGAATGTTTTGTAAAATCAGGTCTTATTTTTTGTAAAATATTTTAAATCTATTGTGTGATTGCTTTAAAAAATAAAACTTTAAACATCATTATCCTTCAGTGTCACATGTAATAATATTATATATAATGTTGTTGTTGGTCTTATTATTACTAGTATTGACATTAATATTATTATTAGCGCTACTATTGATAACATTGCAGATGTAATATTAATGTAATACCCATGTTAATAATACCAATACTACTGCTAATAAACAGAACTCCAAAGAAATGTGGTATAGGTGAACTGAATAAACTAAACTGGTCTTAGTGTATGTCTGTGAATGTGAGCATGTATGGGTGTTTCCCAGTGATGAGTGGTGGCTGGAAGGGCAACCGCTCTGTAAATCCAAAGACTATAGAGTACACAAGACATGTCACTCGTATTGTTTTGAATGGGGAAAAGTGTAACGGTCAATATGGTGAATAAAGCTCTGCCTTCTATTTTAGGAGCCTCCTAACATGAAATTTAATAGTAAGCTTGGCAAGCAATTTTGGAGAATTTGATGTTCCCTATTCAAGCTGAATGCCTGAGCACACTGCACGAGAGGCGTTTCAATGACTTGCCTGTTTGCGGTTCATTCCACTGTGGCTACCCCTGATAAATCAGGGCCTAAAACAAAGGAAAATGAATAAATAAATGAACGAATGCATAAAGGCTGTGGGCCAAAGGTAAATACACCAAATTTTATTACATTAGGGCCTCATGGTCGGTAGTACAATCGCCTCACAGCAAGAAGGTCGCTGGTTCAAGTCCCGGCTGGCATTTCTGTGTGAAGTTTGCATGTTCTCCCCGTGGTTGCATGGGTTTCCTCCGGGTGCTCCAGTTTCCCCCACAGTCCAAAGACATGTGGTACAGGTGAATTGGGTAAGGCTAAATTGTCCGTAGTGTATGAGTGTGAGTGAGTGTGTATGGATGTTTCCCAGAAATGGGTTGCAGCTGGAAGGGCATCTGCTGCGTAAAACATATGCTGGAAAAGTTGGAAGTTCATTCCGATGTGGTGACCCCAAGATTAATAAAGGGACTAAGCCGACAAGAAAATTAATATATGAACGAATGAATAATAATATTATAATCATCAACATAATGATCGGCTTTCCTGACACTTTTAAACACTTTAAGGTATTTATTTTCAAAACAAAATCTTACTGAGCCCAAGTGTTTTGACAATCAGTATGCCTCTTGCTTGTAAATCCACTGTGCTTCAGAAGCAATGCAGTTTTCCTCTTCTTCATTTGAAACACGAGCCCTGGCATTTATAGCCTGTATTCTCCATATATGTTTCCCCACTGGAACACAGATTGCCTCAATATTAAATCAATAGCAGCAGAGAGCCTGCGTGTTATATGTGGCCCACAGGATAAAACGAGCAGCTCTGCCCTTACCTTCGGTCTCCTCTTAGCTGGAAACACAAATCTTTCCTGATTTACACACCCTTGCAGACTCCCAAAATGACAGCTGCAGACTCCGAGAGCAAACGCCCCGACGCTCTGCATTTGCCTGAAAACCCATCGTTTGACGAATGAGCCAAGACTGCAGCCTCACCTTTCATTTCACAGCCATTACATTTTACCGGCTCACTTGCAAAACTCAGAGAATGACATACGGAGGGGTCACTGACCTCCCTGTGCGTTCGCCATTCGCTTTCACGTTCTTTGAACCCTTTCCTCTCCATCAAATCTGATCAGTCCCTTTCCAAAGCAAGGCTGGTGCGTTTGAGCAGAGGAGAACGAAGGGACCAGAGGCTTCCTCGCTAATGGGACGTGATAAACAACGGTCGCGGTAAAAAAAACATACAAAGCCTGGTGGGTCTTAATACGAGATCACAGCAAGAAAGCCCGAGGCTAAGCGGTATTTCAAAAGGCACATGAAAGCGTTCTCCCAGGGCTGCTCCCGCAAACACCCTGAAGTCAAACTACGACATAATCACAATATCAGCAGCCCCTTGAAACAAGTCACAGAGCAGCATCAAGCGCAACAGGATCTGGTTTACTGGCGCTCTGATAGCACAGGATTTCCCCATGTTACAACCGCTATCATTTTGTTTTGTAAAGGGATTCGGAGATTGAAAGTTTTGCCTCAGATATCACAGCTAAGTGGGGTTTATTTATAAACTAAATTTCTAGAGGATCACGTGCTTATGACTGAACACAGCTGGTACTACATCAGCTCAGCACAATACACCAATCAGATGAATCCTGATACACTATAAATTACCAAAGCTTTCTACTCCAGTCATCTTCTTAAAGAATCCCCCCTTCCACCCCAACACCTCCGCTTCTCTGATAGGGCGGCACGGTGGCCCAGTGGTTAGCACTGTTGCCTCACAGCAAGAACGCAGATGGTTCAGCCTCTCCCAGTGCTAGTCGGCATTTCTGTGTGGAGTTTGCATGTTCTCCCCGTGTTCACGTGGGTTTTCCCTGGGTCCTCCGGTTTCCTCCCACTGTCCAAAAACATACAAAGTAAATCGACTACTATAAATAGCATCTTAAGACAATTCTAGTCAGTTATATCTCAGCACGTTTACAAGCGGGGGGAGTTCTCGAGACTTACCTGAGCTCAAACTCTCCTCTCACCCTTTAAACGGGAGGGAGCCCCGGGCTCAAGGATATTCTGAGCTCAGGGCTCTCTCCCGGGACAGCATGTCAAATACGCTTTATTATCAATCATCAGCTAAGTGTGAACTCTTTAAATATGTATGGCAACTGTCATTGACGTTTGTTTTTAGTTCTTTTGTAGTCTGTTTCTTTCACGAGTTTAACTAGGCTCACAGAACTTACTAGGCTCACTGTTAGGCTCACAGAATGTAGATATAAGTATAATGAATATGTGAGCCACAAAACCAATCTTACTGTATGTTACACTGGAATACTATTGACAATAGCATTGTATAGGTCAAATACATTGGCAAAATGGTTGATTTTTCTTTTATGCCAAAAAATCACTAGAATATTAAGTAAAAATCTAATTCCATGCAGATATTTTGTAGATTTCCAACTGTAAATACAATAGCACATTGCCAAGTGCTTAATTAAGACAAACGTAAAGTTAAATTTCTCAATACTTTATTTTTTTAAACCCTCTAGCTGTTCAAATAGTTTTACCTTGACCAAATATTACCCTATGCATCAGACTATTTATTCAGATTTCAAATTATGTAAAAATCGCAAATTTCACAAAATTAACCCCGTAAGACTTTTCAAACCAGGCTCACTCTGGAAACGTACCGCTACATACATTTCTGGAGAGCGTCAAATATGACCCAGGAGGTATGTTTTTTTTGCAGTTGTTGCAAATCCACCAGAGTCCACTGTGTATGTGTCACAATCTAAACTTCCAGAGCTCGCTGGTACACACACTATCACATAAGAACTACAAATCCGCCACTTTATGAACTACATCCCCAGTCATGCAACACACACACTCACCTGCTCCAAGTCGCCACTGATTAGAGACTCCCAGCTGAAGCCACTCACCACTGATTCAGAGACTATTGCTGAGTCTTGTTCGCTTCATGTGACATTACATCGTGTTTCCTAGGTCTTGTTTTCTTATGTTTTTACCTTCGCCTTGCTAACCAGTTTATCCCTGCCTACTGCCAGCCTTTTGACTCCTTGCGTTTTCACGTTTCCGGTTCTGGACTGTCTGTATGCATCTGTTTACTCCTGTCGACCATTGCTACCTGACATAATAAACCTGCATGTGGATCCACACCTCAGTTGTCAGTGTCACATATGTTCACATGCCATTCGTGCCTGCTGTTCACGCATAAATCCACCAGAGGCTGCTGTCAACTGACTGAATGAATGAACGATCAACTGACTAACCCACCCTCCTCCTTCCCTAAACCTAACCAATAGAGTTTTCAAAAGCACTGATTGACCCACCCATCCACTTCCCTAAACCCAACCAATAGTGTTTAAAAAAGCCACCCACTTCCCTAAACCCAACTGACAGTTTTAAAGAGCAATCGAGAAAAAGAAAAGCCCTTATTACAATTTGTCTTACCTACATTCTGGAACCGTTCTTCACTAGACTCAAACCCTGTCATCGTGGTCAACTTCTCTCTGCGTCACAGGTCTGCCGACATACACAGTGAGCTACTGGGCAAGCTGGTAACAGCAGGTAAGTGCAATATGAAGGTAAGTGGTTAGTGCGAAAACGAACGGTGTAATACCAGCCCGTAGTGTTCGTTTCAAACATGAAATGTTGCCATATGTACTTCTGGCTACATAATTCGCTCTCTCCAGAAATGTATATAGGGGGACGTTTTCAGAATGAGACTTTGTAAACTTTTTTGTGGTTCTGGGTGAAATATGTTAAAGTTATTGCTCTGCAAATGTTAAAATACAATTGTTGTTTTGTTTCTAGTCCAAATACATTTTAAATGTATGATTAATATACGTAACTGTGATGCTCAGAAAAAATACTCTACTGCATATTTCAAAACTGTATAGGGCATGTACTATAAGATACACTTGCTTTGTGCATTTATTTCCATTGAAGGAAGTGTTTGCTTCAACACAGAAATTTCCCCCAGGCCATCCCATATGAGAAACACCTTCCAGGGTCCAACTAATCTCGAATTAATGCAACTGAATAGGACTCAATGTGGCCCATTTTGATTATCTAAAAATCCATATTCATCCACAGTAGATTCAAATGAATTCTCACAAACTCAGTTGACAATTTCTGGTGGAAAAAGTAAAACATTATGTATTTTTAGCAACAAATGCTCATCTTGAGCTAACACTTTCATGCATGTTCGTGAGGCGGTTTTATCACCCTTCTCACATTACATACAGTACGCAGGTTACGAAGGTCACGCATAACATTGATGCCAAAATTCAGCAAAATCTGCCTAAGCTTAAAGTCTGTGTTTACAATGTCCTGCAGGCACATGTGAGCTAGAGGTCAATGGAATGAAAAATATGTTGCGTTCGTCTTTTATTAGATTACACAATAAACTTATGTTTATGTAACACAGGTTTGTTCACAACATCAGATTACAGTTAAACGAACAGCAAACAACAGGAACAAGTTGAGACCTGTGAGGTAGACACCCACACATCATGTCCCCATCTGGAAACCTGGTTGATCCTACCAGTGATATATGCTTCTCAAAGACAGAGCTACAAAGACCTAGATGCAGATGGCCTGTACAGTTTGATTTATTTCGGCCAAAAAAAAAAAAAAAAGCATACACAATAAAATTCTTTAAATTCATCATGGTTGAAATGGAGTGAGATGAAGTGCAAGCTTGTAATTTTCCCTAACCCTAACCCACCGTTACCATACACATCATTCGTCTATTACTTCAACTTATTTCTTCTTTTACTTAGCTTTTCTTTGACATGAGATATGCATGAGCTTTACATGAGATATATTTCATCCTTTTGGCATCTTTGACATTTTATATGGTTAATTCACCATTTGTACATTTACATTTTATAAGATAGACCCAAAAAATACATAGTATTTTACAGCCATTACCTGAAATTTCATCATACCTCATTCTCATTTTGTTCTTTTATTCAATCACCTCTAGTCATCAACATATTTTATTAATAATATATATTTGTACATTTTTTAAACATTTTCCATATTTTTACAATCACCTCTATTGAAGCAGCATTAAGGCTTGCTCCACCATGCATATGGAAAACAACGCCAGGTCCAGAGCAAATGTAATGCAAAGAAGCATGTACATTTACCAAAATAATCTGTATTGTGCACCCAGTCAATTTATTTACATATCCAGTACTGTACATGTCATTCATTTTCTTTTCGACTCAGTCCCTTTATTAATCCGGGGTCGCTACAGTGGAATGAAACCAGAGCACCCGGATGAAACCCACGCAACCACGGGGAGAACATGCAAACTCCACACAGAAATGCCAACTGACCCAGCCGAGGCTCGAACCAGCGACCTTCTTGCTGTGAGGCGAACGTGCTACTTACTACGGCATCAGGGAGCCTGTACATGTCATATTATACCAATTAAACATCAACATGAAATTCCTAAATTATTCATTAATTTATTTTCTTGTCGGCTTAGTCCCTTTACCTAAATTAATCATTTTAAAATATTTATTAAATACATAAAATCCATCATAAGCATTTAATAAAAAATTATTGATATTCTAGTCCAATTTAATTTAGATAACCACAATTGCTTTGTATAATAGTCAGTGTGTAGACATATACTTCACATTGAAATATTCTATTTATTTTAATCATTAGTAATCAAAGTGTATTTAGCAATCTACTTCTACTATCTATCTATACAATTAGCTAGTTTTGAGCCATTATTTATTATTATTATTATTATTATTATTATTATTATTATTATTATTTTAGTTAGTCAGGAACAGCAAAGGTACTAGAGGCCTGACACAGCCAGCAAAAAAACAGAAAATCCATATTGTTTAGCATTGCATGCGTTCTGTGCATATGAAAAATCTGCATTACTTTTCCGAGATGATTTCCCATGATCACGGTGTGGGATGTTCATACAATACTAAACACAACTGACACATCCTGAAAGAATCTGCGCTAAACCTCTCATCATTGTGGACACAGAGGAAGCAAACAGCTGTGCATGTTTGACTTTAAACACACACACGCACACACCAAGAGAGAAACACCTGTTTAAGGGCACAGCCTGCTTTTATTTTTTTCTTCTAAATGCGAATATTAAAATTCCATCTCTGATCTCTTGCCTACACAAACGGTTCATTTCAATAATGTTGGCTTGAGGGTTGTCTTATGAGAAATATCTCCGCTTTTGCCCTTTGGCTCCCGAACGCCTTAAAAAGTGCACAGGTCAATAAGAGGCGCCGTGTATATTTTCTTTTAATCAGGACTTGAAATGTTGTGCCACGTACAATAAACAATTTCAATCACCCACAACACTGAGCCCATTCAGAAGATTAGATTATGATTGGTTGGTCCCTGAGCTGGGCTTGTTGACAGAAATGCGGTCCCTTGCAATAACTCACAGTCATGAGGGGAAACAATCTGTCTAAGGAGGGGCTCTGAGTTACACCTGCAATATGCTCCATGCTCTCAGTCGGCCATGACAAATATGAAACGCGACCATCCCCTCACAGCAGAGACTGAGCCCTAGAGTAAATATGAGACAAACAAACCAAAGCCATTGTTTTGTCTGCTGAGAGAATACAAGCAAGCCACGTACAGTAGATCAGCAGAGCAAGTGACTCCTCAACTATTTTAACAGCCCAAAAGAGGCTGTGTTTTTTGTAAAGCTTATTAATTTAGAAATGGCAAACTTATTAGCTGTATTCATTTTACACATAACACATTGAGACATGTTCCTATAGCAGTGTTTCCCAACCCTGTTCCTGAAGGCACACCAACAGTACACATTTTCAACCTCTCCCTATTGAAACACACCCGAATCAACACATCAGAATGTTAGAAGAGACTCCAGAACCTGAAATGAATGGGTCAGATAAGGGAGACATGCATAGTATGTACTGTTGGTGTGCCTCCAGGAACAGGGTTGGGAAACACTGTCCTATAGCAGTGCATAAATACACAAGCCCTTGTAGATGGATGGAAGGTTGAGGCACAATGGATGATGGATGGATGGGTGATGGATGGCAGGATAGATAGATCATCAACATTGACAACCACAGCAACAGAAAAATGGAGAAATACACTCACCGGCCACTTTATTAGGTACACCTGTCCAACTGATTGTTAATGCAAATTTCGAATCATCCACAATTCAGGCTGGTGGTGGTGTTTGTGATGGTGCCGGGGATATTTTCTTGGCAAACTTTGGGCCGATTAGTACCAATTGAGCATCGTGTCAACGCCACAGCCTACCTGAGTATTGTTGCTGACCATGTCCTCCCTTTATGACCAGTCAACCCATCTTCTGATAGCTACTTAGCAGAATAATGAACCATGTCATAAAGCGGAATCATCTCAGACTTGTTTCTTAAACATGACAATATGTTCACTGTACTTAAATAGCTTCCACAGTCATTAGATCTCAATCCAATAGAGCACCTTTAACATTTGATGGAACAGAAGATTCACATTATGGATGTGCAGCTGACAAATCTGCAGCAACTACGTGATGCTATCATGTCAATCTGGGCCAAAATCTTTTGAGGAATATTTCCAGTACCTTGTTGAATCTATGCCATGAAGGATTAAGGCATTTCTGAAGGCAAAAGGGGGTGCAATTTGGTACTAGTAAGGTGTACCTAATAAAGTGGCCAGATAGTGTATATATTGTTCAACACTATTTTTCCCCAATATTTTGTGAAATTAGCTACTAGTAACATTATTATGGGTGTTCTGTTTTCAGGATCTGCTTTGGCATTTTCAGCCGGCTAAATGACTTATTATTTCACTTTCTCACAATGTGACCTTATACCTCCCAGCGTGACTATTTCTTATTTGTCTTTTTATTTTACTGTAATGGAGAAACAGGTTTTTATCGAAATGTGTATTATTTTTATCGCAGCCGCAGCAAAGTCTAAACTACCAATAAAGTGACTGACAGGAGTATTTACTTAGTTATGTTCTGCTTGGTGCAGAAATAAGGTCAGATTACCACTGCTTTTCTGTACTATCTGAAATCACGATGGTGCAACCACAATACCGCGCTATAAGGGTTAACTTCTCTGCGCAAAGACAAACCTTTTTTATTGATCAGGCTGTCAATTATGAATGAACGTTCCTTTGAGCTGTTGTTGGATGTTCTACATTCCATTCTGTGTGCCAAAGGGGCTACAACTGTCAATACATACACAAAACAAAAGAGACTTGTCTAAGAAAATAAAAAGAGCAAATTATTATGAGAAATGATAAAAATGTAATTAAACACTCCTGTTCTGAATAAACATAATAAATAAAACTAATCTAATTTGAACTTTAGGTTCGCTTCCTGGTGGATCTCAAGTTGAATCTCAGGTTTTGTGTTATTTGTTTTTCATTTTTTGAATAGCTTTGTTTCAGAAATGACCATATAGATCATACTGTAGGTCTCAAACTCAATTCCTGGAGGGCCGCAGCTCTGCACAGTTTGGCTCCAACCCTAATCAAACACAGCTGATCCAATTAATCAAGGTGTTCAAGAATAGTCATGAACACCTTGATTATTTGGATCAGCTGTGTTTGAATAAGGTTAAAGCTAAACTGTGTAGAGCTGTGGCCCTCCAGGAATTGAGTTTGAGACCACTGTTATAGGTCATTATGTAAGCCAAATAATTAGGAGCATCCATGAGGGTGCATTGGTTTGTTTTAATCCTCACTAAACTGATTGTTGCATGAAATTCTGCACTACAGAAAATTATGGAAAGTAAGCTGTAGATTTGTGGTCTTTAAAATGAACAATAACAGACCTGGGCTGGGTCAGATTACTTTGGTTTAGAGCTAGTGGTGTGAGATATTGAAAAAAAGTATTATTTTCTGTGATTTTGCAAATAACAATGATAAATAACATGATTGTCAATGGGCCATTATAATTGTATCCTCCATTTTATAACAATGCTGTCATCAATGTTTTTCTTAACCTCAACTACAGTGTTACAAACTGAATTTGTAAGCAAATTTTATTACATTTTAATGACGCTGTTATCAAAATGTTACACGGAGTATGGACATTTTTAATAACAAATTCAGGTTGTTCCACACAAAAAAATGCCCATAAAAATATGCATGACAATTATAATGGTCTCATAAAAATCATGTTTCATGACAGATTTATGACAAGTTGTTTTGACAAAGATGTGTTGTTGTGATGTATTTATGTCAAGTTGTTATAAAGACATCTCATGTAATGCTGTATTTGCATTTAGAATGACATTACTAAGTTAATGATGCTTAAGGACAGTTAACATAAGCATGCATCAAATCTCATACGTCATGATAATAAAGGTGTCATGACAGTTTAAAGAACACCCCCTTCAAGTAAAATGTTACTGTGTGCTGGGGCTCAAACCTCTCACAGTTTATTTGCTCGTTTCAACATCACACGTGCACATACCTCATAGCAGGCAGGCAGTGAATTTGTGAATACTTCATGTAGCATTTTGACTAGTAACTGAATGGGTGATATAAAGTGATTTGAGATATAGTTTATACAACAATATTGAAATAATACTTAATGCTGAATATCTTGACAAATATCTAGTAAAATATTATGTACTGTCATAATGGCAAAGATAAAAGAAATCATAAGATTATTAGAAATGAGTTATTAAAAACAATTATAATTAGAAAAGTGTTAAAATCTTTGTTCTAATTAACAGAAATTGGGGGAAATTTACAGAGGGCTAATAATTTCGACTTCAACTGTATATCGCACAGCCCTGTTAAGAGCTAATATCATAATCACATTCAGTCACAAGTAACATAAAGCACTAATATCTGACAACTAGACTAGACACTATATGAATGCAAGTAGGAACAGAATAATTTTCTTTTGAATATTGCATCTTATTATCCAGCTAAAAGAGCGATTTGGACCGCCAAACTGCTAGGTATTAAGCATGACCTGTAATTCTTGCTGGTCGTGATGTGAGACCTGGCAAAAATAATAGCATGAAATCGAAGCACTTTGTCCAAATAAGCTGTTATGATTATGTTATACTTTGGAAAAGCAATTTACCGTCATCATAGACATCCTCCGTCATAATCTTCCTTTAGACGGCGAGAGAAAAGAAGAACTGTATTAGTCATACTCTCGTCAGTTAAAAACTGATTACTTGATTGATTCGCGCTACGGACCCCAGTCACGTATTCGCTCGATGACAGAGGTGAGAAATGACAAAAGTACTCTATAATTACCCCGAGCTGTTGCCATGCCAGCGAGATATTAAACACCTTCCAGCCCAACCGAACATGCACAGCGCACATATACATCTATTAAAACACATGTAATAACTCCTATCATCTCTACCTTTGTTGCATTCTCATATTGTGTGCTAGCTATTGAAAACTGATGGAAATCATCGCTGTCACTCAAAGTCTTGACAATCTTTTAGAACTGTTGTAATAAAAAAAGCAGAAATAATGATGTAAACGGCCTCTCCCGAAAGATTTGTTCATTGCGCTCTTGGGTTTCTATACTGACACGAATGAAATATAGTGTTCCATGTCTAAACCCACCAAAGAGTGGTCAATTACTAATTAAATTAATAAAAGTTACTAATTAATAAAAGTACTTTCTATTAAAGCAACTCTCCTTTAAAAGTGAGGATTCCATTTATGCCCATTAGTAAAGAAAGATTGCCGTTTTATCAGATTTTCTGGTCTGCACAGATTTTTTTCTCCAATTTGAGCGTTCCAAAAAAGCTATTAATTTTCCTTCTGAATGGCATACTGTTTCCATGGCTCTAATTCATTTGACCTGAGGTGCCAACAAACTTCTCGAATTGAAATATTCCAGATTAGTAAGTATTTATAAGGAATTAGTCCCCAAGGAAATGGCAAATGAAACTTTTCTCACAGCACATGAAATGGATTCTTCAAGCATTTGTTCTTTCTAAACCACTCCTTTCCACAAGTCAACTCTGCTCTGATTGATCAGATTGCAGTCTTTTGCAATTGGATGTGTGTTAGAAACCAAAAGGGCAAAGTAGACATTGTGAACTTTTTTTCACATAACTGCAAACTATAAACTTAAATTCTTACTTTTTTTATTAGAAATACATGATATAAACTAGTAATTTAATTCACAATTGATTGAGATTGTACATATAAACTGGCAATTCAGAGAGTTTTTCAAAGAATTGTGCAATAAAAAATAATTTCTTTCCTATTTTTTTTCCTAGAGTTGCATGATTTACAATTGCAGTTCTGACTTTATTTTTCAAAACTGTGAGTTTGTATCTAGCATTTCTAACTTAGTAACACAATTGCAAGTCTTAAAGTGAGATTTATGAAATATAAACGCACACTTTTAAGAAGATAATCTTGTTTTCTCAAAATTGGCCTTTCCTAAGTTACAGTGCATCCGAAAAGTATTCATTGTGCTTCACTTTTTCCACATTTTCTTATGTTACAGCCTTATTCCAAAATGGATTCAACTCTTTTATTTCCTCTACACACAATACCTCATGATGACAATGTGGAATTTTTTTTTTTAATTATGGTAAATGTATTAAAAATAAAAAACCTGAAAAATCAGATGTAAAGTACATAAGTACTCAAAGCCTTTGCTTAATACTTTGTTGATGCACCTTTGGCACCTTTTTCAATATGATGCCACAAGCTTGGCACACCTGTCTTTGGGAATTTTTGCCCATTCCTCTTTGCAGTACCTCCCATCAGGTTGAATGGGAAGCGACAGTGTGCAGCCATTTTCAGATCTCTTCAGAGATGTTCAATAGGATTTAGTTCTGGGCTCTGCCTGGGCCACTCAAGGGCGTTCACAGAGTGGTTCTGAAGCCACTATTAAAACAGCTAAATTATGAACCTAAATAAAGACCCCTAATTATGAGAATAATATCTCTGAAAAACTTGTTTGCTTTAGTAATCTTCAATCAAAGTCTGATCATTTGCCTCCACAACTGGAGTGGTGGTCCAACTTTTGAAGTCAGTTTGACAGCTTTAGTCACAATGTTGTTAACTCCACCCCTTTGTCTGTTAGTTTGTTATAAGGACAGACTAACACTCAAGTTGAAAGAGACAAATGGCTGCTGTGTGGTGATATTAGTTGAATATGGTGTAGTGCAACACAGGCTATTTTATATTTTTTCGGAACAAAATGTCAGCTTCTGTCAGGTTAGTCAACAAATGCACATAAGTTTCGCTGCTCACTGTTAAGTGCAACAATAGCTTTATGATACTAGTAATTGACAACTGCCTTTATCAACTACAAGGGGGAGCAGTGAGTGAAACTTGCATAATGTTGCTTCAACTCCAAACAAGCATGTACTCATTCTCTAGCCTCTGACAGGAAAACGGCAAAAAGTACATAAGTATATATATATATATATATATATATATATATA
>CAIGQQ010033558.1:0-13462 GCA_903798035.1 Danio albolineatus
ACATGTTGTGCCTGAGTTAGCTATGAAGCTAATTTACATCTGTAGTCACTGGGCAGGAAATTGTAACAGATTTAACAGTAAAAAAGTAGTACAACGTACAGTACAATACTTACAATACATTATTGTCAATAAAATCAAATCAAATCAGTGGTTGCATGTTTGATTTTAAGCCAAATTTTAAGAAGAGTTTTAAAATTATTAAAAGTGGTACTCTCTCTGATTTTATTCCATCTTTCTGCTGCTCTGACTGAAAAAACTGATTGTCCAAAAGCAGTTCTTTAAGCATAGTTTAACCATGTTTTTTTTTTTTCTAGAAAGATGTTTATACAAATTGCAATCAATGTGCCAAAAACTATATAAACTATATAACCATAAGACTATGGTTATTGTTTGTAACAGGGTATCTGCACATTTTTTAACAGCAAATTTTATAACTTTTAAGACCTTTTTAAGTCCTCTGAAAGGAAAATTTAAGACTTTACCTCAACAACAACAACAACAACAACAAAAAAAAAAAACATTAGCGTGGCACAACTCTCTAAAGCCACGCTCAAGACAGGTCAAAGGGACGTGAAAACTTTTATACCAAGTGCTGATTAACCTTACAACCCTGACATGGTTGACTATGTATAAACTATCAGCCTTTAAGGTACTTCAGGTGATTTCTAAATTCTGGCCCCTCATAGCAGTTTGAAAAAGACATGGAAGACAGACTCAGGACGGCCTTGTGGAAGGCTGAGAGGTCGAAGTGCTCGATGAGAACATACTTATGGGCAAACTACTTGCCTGCGATGACGCATACTACTTGTGCTTCTCTGCTTTCATGTGTGAATCGAGCGCTTTTGTGGCCCATTGTCCCCAGTTTTATCATCTTTTTACATAAAGCACACCTCCCGTCATGATTACTGGCTGTTTTCTTCAGCCACCCCCGATACTTTTTCGTCCTCTAACCAATTGTCATCAAACAAACATTTGCCCATGCTTGCGATTTGGCAAAATGCCGTGGTGGCGAACCATCAACGCAACGCATTCATAAATCACTTACTCGTATGTCACCTATGGAATGACGCACGTTGCACCCACGAAGTGCTGCCCCCAAATGTTGCGCTGGTCAAACTGCGGTTGAAATTTTTTTTATAAAAATGACGAGTCTGAGATGAAATTTAAGATCCCACATGAAATTTAAGACCTCCTTATGGAAAATTACAGAATTCAAGACATTTTCAGACCTTAAAAATCATAAATTTTAATTATGACGTTTCAAGACTTTTTAAGGACCCGCGGGGACCCTGTTGTGTGGGTTTGAAGTGGTGACAAAGTAACGTAAACATTACCCGTTAAGCTTCAAATATTCAACAAAAAGCTTTCGTTTAGACGGTGGTTTAATACATAGCAAATTATATATTTTTTCTTTTATTTCTGTCCCTATTTCACTGCTATGGAGAAATAAAAGCTGTAAACTCTATCTCTCGCTGTCTCTCTGTGGACCTTTGACCTGCTTGCCGAAGGTACCGTTTCCTCTTCTCTCTCTCTGCTGTTACAGTGATACTTGTGGATCCAATCCAGACTAGGCATGGGATGATAACTGTTTTCAAGGTATACAGCGGTTTGGAAAAGTCAGGGTTTTAAAACTGCCAAAATTTCTGTAATACCATTCCTAAGGTATGTGTAAGATTTTGTTATTTTTATTTTATTTTTTATTATCTCCAGCAGAAAAGATCTCCAAAGATGCTGTTTTAAATTGTAAAGAAATCAGTGTTTTTGAAACAAATTAAGACAGCAGAAGTCAATGATTCATTTTCATTATTTAGAATTTATGTTTACTGTTCCAAAATATTTTAAATGTTTCTTAAGTGTAGCAATCAAAATAACGTGAAACCGTGATATTTTTATCCAAGGTTATCATACAGTCAGAATTTTATACCAGCCTATGCCTAATCCAGACACACAAGCGTGTCTGCAGAGTGAGTTTTCTCTACCACCATGCACTATTATGCCCATAGACTATAACCGTGACCTTTTATCTATAACCCCATCACTCATACAGTCTAACTGTCCGCGTTGACAGTAAGAGCCAATGGCAGCCCTTTCTGTTGAGCGCGGAAACACAATGATCAATCACAGGTATTTAAGAACTCGCTAGACAATGCTCAAAAAGCAAGCACCATAATGTTTACCTTTTGTTTATTTGTTCATGCTCATGTTGTTCTATGCATTTATATTTTGTTTAAAACATTCCAAAAGAGTGTTTTTTTTTTGAGCAGAAAACATTAAATGTAGAGTTTTTACATCTGACTGCTTATATTAAATATATATAATAAAACAAAAACATTTATATTAATAAACTATACATTTTAAGACAAGAGTTCTGCTGTGAAGTAAAATCTAAAATTGTGTAAGGAAAGCATTGTCACCGTGAATGTCATAAAAATAAACGTGAAAACTTAACACAATCTAAATATATCTATATATAATATGTTACAAATAATACATTTAATTGAATTTGAAATAATGTACTGTAGTTATTTTCGTAGTGCTTTTATGAAATTATAGTAAATCACATTATACATTTAAATTGCAATTTTGATCAGATAAATCTGGCTAATATATAACATCACAAAGTGCAAAACAGCAGCATCCAGCACTACTACTTGTTTCTCTTAATCCTGAAAAATTACCACATTGTGCACAGATGTGCAATGCTATTTGTTGACAGTCATATATTGAGTGACAAAATGAAAGTAGCAACTAAATATTTGATATTTGACAGCTGTCGTATAATTCAAAACCATCTAATGACTGATAGAAACAACCATGGGGATACAAACAAAGCCCTTTTCATTTTGAAACTGAACTGAAATTTACATGCTTCATATCACTGTAAAGAGATATTTTCAGTATATTAGACAGATGATTAATTATGAATGAATGACATATTGTGAATGAAAACCTACACTATATAGAGGTATATTGAGATACCACACTCACGCAATTTTCTTTGAAAAACCTTTGTATAATGTTTAACTTAACCATCACAGTCCCACAGGTGTTATGTTTTGCAATACAAATTTCACAATTTTGAATAATTATAATATAAATCATTAATAATAAATCATAAATTATATGCATGTCAATTTTTTTAAAAGTCTGCACTCAAAGTAGGATGAGAGTTAGAGGTTACTATACTAATGTGGATCGATTAGGTTCAAATGTGTGAAAAATTTACAGCTTCAATGATAACTTTGCATTTTATATCTGAGAGTTTATCTGGTAGCTTTCAGTACATTTACTTGTGTAAGATAATGATACATAAAACATACATGTATAAAAATCTGTTGACTGCTTAAATTACTTTAAAAAAAAAAACATCTCAAATCTAAATTGTAGTAGACAGTAGATTTCAGTCAGGGCAACGCAACTGAAATGCAACAAATACGCTAAAGAGCTGATCAAAAGTTTTGCTACCTGTGACTTGTTGACAGACTAAACTTCAGAATAGCATTGAAGAGGTTGTGTTATGACTGCTATCATGACAACTTTTCTCAAGAGCCAAGTTGTTCAGACAGTTGAATGGGGCTTGACTTGACTGCTGCTTTGCACACTAGCAACACAGACCTCCTATCTCCTTGTGTTTCAAAAAGAATACACGCAAAGATTGTTTCTGTCTCTCTGTGATGGTTACTCTGAAAAACAATGCATTAAAGCACGTCATGACTGTTGTTCAAGTATATGCTGTACTATCCACTATGAAATGGCACATTTGTCCATCTTTCAGGCATGCAAATTTGACCCATACTTTTTGTAATGTATAGCACTAATCAAAGTCAGGGGTAACGCATTATAAGTTCTACAAGGTTTTTCTGACTGACTAGTGAAGTAACACTTTTTTTAAGTAATAATATTTGAGATACTTTAAAAAAAATTTAATCTGAGTTACTTTTTGTTTTATTAATTGCTGAATTAAGATTAACGTAGTCATGTGGAATCATGTACTCAATGAGAGAATGTGTTCATTATTTTGAACGCATCGAAGAAAAGGAAAGTGGGATCATCTCAATGGACAGTGATTGTACTTAACTAATAAGTACAAAAGTAGCAAACACAGTGCTTTAAACTTTCAATAATCTGTATTTATGGTGGTTAGCACTGTCGCCTAACAGCAAGAAGGTCGCTGGTTCAGACCAGTTGGCATTTTTGTGTGGACTTTGCATGTTCTCCTCGTGTTTGCTTGGGTTTCCTCTGGGTGCTCTGGTTTCCCCACAGTCCAAAGACATGGGCTATAGGTGAATTGATTAAACTAAATTGTCCATAGTGTATGAATGTGTGTGTGTGTGTGTGTGTGTATGAGTGTATCTGGGTGTTTCCCTGTACTGGGTTGCAGCTGGAAGGGCATCCGCCATGTAAAACATATGCTGGATAAGTTGGCGGTTCATTCTGCTGTGGTGAATAAGGGGACTAAGCCGAAGGACAACGAATAAATGAATGTATTTATGGCATGTATAGCTCTGGAGTCAGAAAGATTTCAGAAGATAACATTATCCTATATTATATATGTTTGTGTTTTTTTTAAAGGTAAATGACAGTTTAGGTTAAACAATGTGCTACAAAAGTAACTCGAATGTAACATAACACATTACTTGCCATGAAAAGTGACTAAGTAACACAACTAGTTACTTTTTTGGGGAGTAACTCTATTGTAATGCATACAAAGTAACTTTCCCCAACACTGGTCCAAATGTATTATACAAAGTAACTAACGAAATAACAAAAACACTCAGTAAAATATGATTAATTATTAATTACATTGTAATTATTGGTTTACCTCTACAGGTTAAAATAAGTGTCTTATTTGGTATTAGAGGATTTCTAAAGATTTAGAGAGAAATCAATCCATTAGATAATTGAAAAAATACTAGCAAGTCACTAATCAATTGTAATGTAATTTAGACAAGCATCCTGAAAATTGCAGACTAGCAATGGCAGACTAGATGCAGACTCGACATAGGTCCCATAATAACTGGAACCCCAAAAGTTTAGTTTGGATTTATAGTGTTGTTTAAAGTCACAGTGAAATATAAAGTTTATTAAGAATCTTATTTTAGATATTAGACTTGACTCAATGCAACACAAAGTTGTTCTTTTCTCTCTAGGTGCGTCCCCATAAATTTAGATTTATAGATTTACATTAGATGTCACCCACCCTGTTGTTGTCTATTGGAAGGAATGCGTTAATAGAGCTGCCATTTTAGTACGGGGTAGCGCTCCTTTGAAATGAATGTAGGACCAAGATGCAGTGGAGGACTGTGGCCAGAGATATGTACATATATCTAGGATTGGGAGGTTTCCCAGTGGTCACTATGCAAATATTTTTTAAACTACGAAAATTATGATTTTAAATCACTTTTCTACATCGACAGATGAGTGATCGCAAGACCCTTGCCGACAAAAAGCGAGTGTTTGCGTGCATGGAAATGTATTATCATCCTTCCCTGTTTAATTTGATTTAATCAGTGTCCTGAAACACACCCCCTCTCCCACTTTCACTTAATCACAGAGGGAGCGATTTGTTTGTAAATGAATCTCTGTTAAACAACTCGTTCACTTAGCCAACAATAATACAAGTTTCTGGCACCGCAGCATCTTGTCATATTTCATTTACATTACTTGCTTTATTTTATTCAATAAAAATAGCATAAGCCGAGTATTTAACGTGAGTTGGTGCTGCTTTGCCTTTTGGTCTGTATAGTAAGAGACTGTATTTACTTGTTTAGCACAAAAGTTTGTAACATACAAAAACGTAAAAAACGACATGTTACCAATGAAATGTTCTGCCTTTGCCTTGTTTCTTTGTTTGCTCGTTACTACACCCTAAAGTTTGCTCATTACTTCACTAAAGTCCAGCATCTTCACACTGGCACACTGTCTTGACTAGTGCGTCTGAATGACATTTGTCCTGGGAGCACTGTACAAATGTAGCGGCGCTATTGACGCCCACTCAGGGTCTGTATGCGATAGCTAGTGTATATATCTATGGTGCGTCCCAAATCCCATACTTATGCACTATTCGACACCATTTTGTAGTTTGAATAGTGTAAGTCAGTGGTTCTCAAATTGTGGTACAAGTACCACTAGTGGTACACAAGCTTCCATCTAGTGGTATACGGAGGAATCTCTGAATAGTTACAGTAAAGAAATAAACACACTTTTGACCCTTTGACGCATACGATAACACCGATGTGATCCATAAAATGATTTTAATAGGCTAAACGTTTTATTTAAGTGGCTGACAGTAACAAATATTCTTAATTACAAGAATTAATCTGCCTTGTTTTTGAATTGTGCAGTGCTGTACCTGCTTAATTATGCCTACTACGCTACTGTACTTCAATATCGGTTATTATGGTGGTACTTGGAGAGACTATTTTTTTCCGACGTGGCACATGGAGAAAAAAGCTCGGGAACCACTGGTGTAAGTAGTGCGTTCACACAGAAAATTAAAAATAATAAGTGCACTTTAATTACCCGGATGATGGGTAATGATTTAACCGGTAAAATGAAGTGTGTGATGATGGACACTTCACACACTCAACGACCACAGCTTTGCTCATGTAGCGGAAGGGGCAAGGCTATCGGACGCTCATGTTAGATCTTTTTATTCATAAATTCATAGATTTAGTAGAACTATTTCAGAAACTAATTATTCCATTTCATAATTAATTATTAAAGTCTAACATTAATAAAACAAGTATATGCATTAATAAGACGTGGTCGTGGAAGCGAATTTGTAATTTGAATTATGCTCAGAGCTCCATAGTTTAAAATAGGGTAACAGTCAATTAAACTATAGTATAACACACACTGTCTAAATAAATGGGCTATAAAATACACAGTTGATGTAGGCCTATTAAATATTATTTAAACACTGTACTGAAAGAAAAAAAAAAGCACAAGAAAAAATGCCATTTTGAAAATTTAGGCAGCAAAAACATAGTTAGCCTACTAGAGAAATTTTATGTCTGCTGGGATCTGAGCTGAATGTTTAGCGGAGCGTCACACCTCTCTGCTTTTGCTCACGTGACTGGCTGCTGTCGTACATGTTCACTATGTTAAATAACTGCCCCCTGCTGGTCATGTCCTTCTTGTGTTGGTCCATGTTCTGCGTTGTCACGGGATACTGCAGTAAGATGGGAGACCACTTTAGATCACTCACGCGTTTTTAGTAGCCATATCTGTATTTTGGATTGTGAAAGCAGACTTCTCCTGAGAGTGATTATATCGCCTCCCGATGGCGACCGTGGTTATACTTATGGCAGGTATTATTTGGTACTTTGCTCATTTATTTCACTAATGTGGCTACCTTTAAACGCCATCAGGGAAACGGTTTAAATTTCCACTTGGCAAAAAAAAAAATGTTAGTGTTCTATTTGGAATCACAATACATACATATACTATGCTGTTGAGTGTGTAAGTGCATAGTGTATAGCGTGCCATTTGGGACGCAGCTTCTCTCTCTGACACCTTTTGACAAACAAAACTTCTGAATAGCATTGAAGAGGTTGTGTTACCACTAGTATTATGACAGCTTTTACTCAAGAGTCGAGTGCTTCAGACAGCTGAATGGGACTTGACCTGCTGGCATGCAAAGCAGTACGGTCATCAAACGGACCTCGCATCTCTCAAGTATGAAAAAGAATCAGCACAAAGATTCTTTCTGTCTCTCTAGAGAATGTTAAGCGAATTAAAAGAACACAGAACAAAGAGAGGAAAAACAGAGCATCCATTAAAGCCGACTTATAATCACTGCAAAAGTACAGTGCGTGCGTGTCTGCGTTACTAATGCTAACCCTTTTCACGTGTCACACTTCTTCACAGACAAGCCTGATGAGTCACACACACGCAAATCTGCACAATGAACAAAGCAAAACATTTTGAGGGACGGATATTTAGAAAATAACTGTTATTGTGAATCATTAATGGACCGCATTCTGATCTTTCATCAGTCATTCTAACTTGAGCGAGTCCTGTAGCTGTGATTTCCCATGAGGCAGCACTTCAGCATTCCTTCCTCTTTAAAAGGCTGCGGCCGATTGCATCTCGCTGCATAGTAATTTGACAGAGTTGATAAATTCTGCTGCTTTAATTCATTATTTAAATCTGACCCATCAGAAAAATTGCGTCGGGGCTGACCCTCGAGTTCAGACTAGTCTTTCGAATGGTGTGAAGGAAAAGGTTGTCTGTCTTTCCCAGTCTGCGATGCGGCACAGGTAGGTGTTTTTCTGACCCCATGCCCAGCTCTGTCACTCACTGAAGCCTTTTTTTTTCGCTAGCTCGCAGCCCACAAAGCAATTATTTCAATGTCATGGAAAAACTGCACAAGAATGACAAAAACCCACATGAAAGATCTGCAATGATGTTTAATTCGCCCCTAAAATATACAGATCAAAACGAGGCTGAACTTGAGTTGACACTTGTGTCCATTATGTTTTATTTTAGAGTACATATTTAGTATAAAATACAGTATATATACACTTTATTTTGGTATGCAGTGCAGTATGAACCGCGCATTTCTAGATATTAGGTGTATGACAGATCACAAAAATCATAGTTCGGTTCGATACGACGATGTAAATGTTTGGTGTGTTTTTGATGCAGCAAGAAGCACAAATTGCTTGATTTTTACAATTTTTATATTTATTAAAACTCTTTTCTTTACTTTGAAAAGTTATGAGGGCAAGAAAGTCGCTGGTTTGAGTTCTGACTGGGCCACTTGTCACTTCTGTAGGCGTAGGTTTCCTCCGGGTGCTCCGGTTTCCCCACAAGTCCAAAGACATGCGCTATTGGTAGGGCCACACGGAATCTGCGCGCGCAGAATTCTGCAGATTTTTAGCCCATCATTGATTCTGTTTATTTACTTGAGTAAATGTGTGCAAAGTATATTTATTCAGTTTTCAAATTATTTCAGTAATAATAATGATTAATATGAAAATATTCATATGATTTATTTACAATACAGTTTGTAAAGTACAATTTTCTGTCTTTTAGTAAATATTTTATATGAAAGACTTGCTTTGTTTACCAAATAAAGTCTATCTAAATGGATTTGCATTGTAAGCATTAAATTAAAGTTAAAAAGATATTACTTTTTATTTCACATATTAAGGTTTTAGTTATGATACTCGCAAAATCATTCCGCATAAATCTGCAGTTTTTTAACAAAATACTCAGCAGTAATAGCAAAAAATGTCTACAGATTCCGTCTGGCCCTAGCTATCGGTAAATTGGATGAACTAAATTGCCGTAGTGTTTGAGCATGTGTATGAATGCGAGAGTGTATGGGTGTTTTCCAGTGCTGGGTTGTGGCTGGAAGGGCATCCGCTGCATAAAGAGACTAAACCGAAAGAAAATTAACAAAAAGTTCTGAAGCTATTCTTGACACGTCTTCCAAGCAGCATAAAAAACAAGAACAGCTCCTTACATATATGATACTGCTGTGGCTATTAACAAATTCAAAGTAAAAATATGTATATACTTTTTGGAACGTATATACAGTATATATGTTAATTTTTGGAACTTTCAATGGAAAATGCCACTCTGGCCAAAGGGAAAAAGGTATTAAAGGGAAACCAGGAATAACAGCCAGGCTGAAATGGACACTTTAGCCACTTTATTTTATATATACATGTATTTAGTTTCCATATAACCACAATTAATTGTTTGGTTTGTAGTGCAACTCAAACTTAACGGTTCATTACAAATACTGTATGTGTATTGTTACTCCCCTACTGGACATCCATTATTTTGGCATGTTCATCTGACCCAGCATTTTTGCAATATACAATAAAAGTGTACTATTGTTTACTTTAAACAACATGTTGTTGGTTTTTTAACAAGTATAAACAAATATGGTAGCCGATGACATTACTCTGAATTTTAAAAAGTTTTACTAGGATGCTGTTAGCATGTTTCACAATTAATTGCAAGCAATTTCCTTTCATTTGGCTTATTCTCTTCTTTATCAGGGGTCACCACAGTGGATTGGACCACCAAATTAGTCTGTCATTTGTTTTACAAAGCAGATATCCTTCCAGCTGCAATACACCACTGACAGTACAACCCCCAGTGCTGGGAAACCAATTGCAAACAATCTTTATATAATTGATTTATGCTGAAAAACAGAGCACTGTTGCTGTTTTATTGAAAAAAAATGCAATAAAAAACCTCCAGCTTCTGTGAAATAAAGGGAAATAGTTTCTAAAGTTTTCACTGTCCGCACGCATCTGATTCTTCATGCACTAGATCATCTGGGATTGATTCCCTCCTGTTTTATGAATGCTGTGTATTAGGACATGCCACTCATTCTTGCATAATATATTAAAAAAGGCATATTGCATTTATGAATTTAGGTATGTATATGCAAAGTCAGTTTCAGCAATGAATTTATTACGGCGAGTGAGGTGGGAATCATTTTAATGGCTAAAGGAATTGTAGATGTGTAGTTCTAAGTACAGACACTACCAAGGGACTTCATACTTCTCGCAAAATACATATCGATGCCTATGCAAATATCAGAAGAAATAATTAGCCTCTTGCGTCCTGTCTTAAGTAGGCATGACATGATGCATTTGGGATTCGTATATGTTCATTTGACCGATGCTTTTATCCTTAGTAACTTACAGGGCACGTGAGCTATCTTGTATATTTAATCAGGGTGTGCAATCACTGGGAATTGAACCTGTGACCTTGGTGTTGCTAGCACAATCAGCTACCAGCTGAGCAAGAGTAATGCTGACAGAATCAAAGTATTTCTTACAAGTTAATCCTTTTTTTTCCTCTCTAAGTAGACGAAGCAGATATCAAAACTAGCTGGGGCCAATTTATTCAGTGATACATTGTGATTTTTCTCCAATGATTCAGGATTGGAACTGAAAGAATAATTCTGTTTAATGGAGCACTTAACAAACTTATTTACGTAAATCACTCTTATGATCATTCTTATTACAGAAAACTGATTAAAATATCACAGAGTCGACATGAAATGGAATTCACTCTGTTGTTGAAGCCATTTTATTAATCTTACAGTGAATGTTTTTTTCCCTCTTCCTTTTCATTATTGAGCTCCTGTTTAGCATTTATTAATTTAGCAGATGCTTTTATCCGAAGCGATTTACAAATGAGAAATACAATAAGCAGAGTGGTTCATCATAAAGATGTAAGCAAGCTCAAGTGCTCATCAAACAAAGCTCTAGACAAGGACAGAGAAAGCATCTACAGCAATATATTTATTTTATCAGCTGGATTACTTTGATTGGGGGGTCACGCTGATGCTGAAAAATTGAGATGCATCAATATTTTCCTGCAATGCATTTTAATTCTGAAGTCAGATTGACTAACCAAATGTAACTAATTTAAATAAATGTATATTCTATGGGCGCCATGGTGGCGTAGTGAGTAGCACGTTCGCCTCACAGCAAGAAGTTCGCTGGTTCGAGCCTCGGCTGGGTCAGTTGGCATTTCTGTGTGGAGTTTGCATGTTCACCCCGTGGTTGCGTGGGTTTCCTCCGGGTGCTCCAGTTTCCCCCACAAGTCCAAAGACATGTGATAGGTGAATTGGGTAGGCTAAATTGTCCGTAGTGAATGAGTGTGTATGGATGTTTCCCAGAGATGGGTTGCAGCTGGAAGGGCATCCGCTGCGTAAACCAAATGCTGGATAAGTTGGCGGTTCATTCCACTGTGGTGACCCCAGATTAATAAAGGGACTAAGCCGAAAAGAAAATGGATGAATGAATGAATGTATATTTTACGTCAGGGATCACCAAACTTGTTCCTGGAGGTCCGGTGTCCTGCAGATTTCAGCTCCAACCCTAATCAAACACACCTGAACAAGCTAATCAAGCTCTCACTAGGTATAATTGAAACATCCAGGCAGGTGTTTTGAGGCAAGTTGGAGCTAAACCCTGCAGGACACCGGACCTCCAGGACCAAGATTGGTGATCCCTGTTTACGGTATATAACTATACATTAGCTGTGCTTACTTAAGTCAACTATGTTTTGTAAAAACAAGTAAAATTCTCATATTGTTTCAAACCTGTAAGGCTGAGTAAGACAAAGCACAGTCTAAATTCAAACCAATTATTAACATGACTGCATCATAAACACAAGGAAAAACTTCACAGATTTTTTTCCCTTGAATCTCAAACATGCAGACCCTTTATGACTTTAAATAATGGCATATCTTATACTGTGTGGTCAGGATTAGCTGTGAGGGCTAAGAGCTTTTTGAGCAGAGCCAGGCCATTGGCATTGTTGTTCGTTAGTGTATGTTCAGAAGTTGTACTTGAGGGACCACAGCGTTACTTTTTGTTTTGAAGTGTTTTTAATATATTCAAGTTGAATGCATGCTGGTTCCCATCCCCCCCTTTCCTTGAACCACTGTAAGTATAGTGTTTCAAACTGTTACAAAGATTTTGTAATTAAGGTTATCATTTCAGATCTAGCAGATCATCAGAGAACAGCTAACGTTTCAGTTTTTATAGTGCACTAGCAGCTTTATAAACCATCCATTCAAAACTGAAACTTTTCTCCCCAGAGATGCTTTTTGTTCTTACGTTTGTTGTACATTTTCTAGGACAGGTATTATTCACAGGGGTGCAATTTCTTTTTTTCTTTTTCTTTTTTTTTGTCTGGTTCTCAAAGGAGTACCTGGAAATGTTGCTTTGTACTGACACTGTTGATTGAATTGCCATTCTGTCATTCATATATTTAAATGGCCATTTTCAAAAAACATGTTCGTAGCTTAAAATGGCAGCTTAAAGACGCCTTTCATATGGCGAATGAAGTCTTGATGGTTCTTTGACTTTTGTCTATCCAAACTAATCTTTATTTTGTATTTTCTATTGGATTCAAGTCAGGTGATTGGCTGGGCCATTACATAGCTTGATTTTCTTTCTCTGAAAGCATTTAAGAGTTTTCTTGGCTGTGTTTTAGATCATTGTCCTGCTGAAATGTCCACTCTGGTTTCATCTTCATCATCCTGCTAATTTAGATGTTGAACTGAAGAAGCAAATATTAATTTACAATGACAAAGGGCAGAGATTTCAGCTGCTGTCTGGCCTTTTACTGCCTTTTTACACCTCCCTTTCTTCATGTGTTCAATATTTTTTTTCCTTTGTCATTTTATTTTATTACACATAACTTAAACTGTAAACTAATCAATATTGTTTTCTTTGCATATCTGGATTTCTTTGGTTGTTATCAACAGCATGTTAAAAAATGTTTTCTTAGAAAAATGGTGACGTGATGAATACTAATGAATTTGTTCACAATACTAATGAGATTACTAATGAATGAGATTACTAATTAAATCTAAACAATAACTTATATGAAAAAAAAAATAATAAAATAGAAATAATATATATATATATATACACACACACACACACACACACACACACACACACACACA